>JAMPIV010002531.1:0-34949 GCA_024509875.1 Oreohelix idahoensis
TAGTTATATATAAGTTATGGGGTTGTTGGATAGGTGTTGGGGGTGGGGGGATATGAGAAGGTGATATGGTGTGATTTGTGTAGTATGGAAATTTTAGTATTAATATATAGTTGGGGATGGTTGTAGATGAGGTTTTGGAGATTTGGGGTGGTGATGTAATGTATGGGTGAGTATGGGGATGGTTATTGGATGAGTATAGATTTGGGGTGGATGTGGTAGTAATATAGGGTTGGGGATTGGTTGGGGGGTTGAATTTGAGGGAGGAAGGGGGATATGGGATGGGATAGGATGATGATGATGAGTATTGAATTAGGTGGGGGGTAGGTAAGTATATAGGGTTGGGGTTGTTGGGGATGGTTTGGGGATGGGGGGATATGAAGAGGTGATTATGATAGATGATGGGGGGTAGGGGGGAGGAGTTGTGGGTTGATGATTGAATAATAGTATTATGTGTATAGGTTTGGTTGAAGATTAGTTTATGGATATGGTGAGGGATATGTTTGAGATGGGGGGTGGGGGGGAGGTATGGTGGGAGGGGAATAAAAAGGATGTTTATATTAAGATATGGTGTGAATGGGTATTATGGAAGATAGGGGTATGGAAGTGGAAGGGAGAAGGAAGAGATGTATGGAATAATGTGAGTATAGGTATTTGTAGGGTGGGGGGGTGGGTTTTGTAGGGGGGGGGTGATTTTTGTAGGGGGGGGAAGTATTGTGTTTGGATTTAAAAGAAGAGAAGGGAAATATTTTTTAATGTCTAAAAAAAAAATTTGGGGGTTGGGTTTTTAATGTATATGGGGTGTTGTAGGAGTTTGGAATTGTTTTTTTTTGTAGTTGTGATGGGGTTGTGTGAGGGTTTGTTATGTTATTTGGTTTATTGGGAAGTGTATGGGGGGGGGTATTGATGGTAGAAGATTGTTTTGGTGGGGGATTTTGTTTAGTTATTTTGGATGGGTAGGGGGTTGTATTTTAGGGAAGGGTCATTAATGGTATTTGGGGTTTTTGGGAAGTCATGATTTGGTGGGGATTTTTAGGTCAAGGGGTGTTTATGGTGGAGGGGATAGGGTGGTTATAAGTTTGTATGAGTGTGTATGTATGGGGGGGGGGTTCTGGTTGTTTGGGGGATTTGGTTGGTAATTTTCAGTTTGGTTGTGGGTGGGTGAAGGGTTGGGTTGATGGAATGGGAGGTTTGTTTGTTGGGGGTATAGGGTTTTGAGATGGAATTGTTTGGGGATTTGAAGAGGTGGGAGGTGTGTGGTGTGGGGTTGAGCTTGTTGTGTTGGGGGGGATTGTTATGATGGGTGGGGTGGGGTTGATTTTGGTTGGGGTTGATTGGGGGGATGTGGGGTTTTTGGTGATTTTTGGGAGGGTAGGTTTATTTTGGTGGAATGTATTGTTGATAGTGGGTTTGTTGGTTTGTGTATATGATGGTGCTCAACGTTCTGGTCTAATGAATTTGATTGGTGGTGTTGTATTACATAAATTTGTAGATCTAAACATTGTGAACATGTATTAAGGGGTGTACTTGGCCTTAGTTCTTAATCAATTTAGATATAAACTATAAATGACTGACACATTTCTGCCAATGTCTTAAGTAAGACAATCTATTAAAATTTATCAACATTACTTCACTCGTTCTTCATTTGTTTCTTGCTGCAGACAGACAGTCAGAAAAAATTGAATTAGTATTGCTATTTACAATTTTTAATTGCAATTACGCCAAAAACTTAAAGTAATCATAAAAGGTTTTGTATTTTGTTAGCATATCAAAAGTAAACAAAATATTTTGAAAAGTCTAAAAACACTGGCCCATTCAGAATTGTTTAAAAACATTAACTGTCATTCAGAATCTTTAAAACACATTGAGCACCATTCAGCATTATTTAAAAAAACAATGAGTCACATTCAGAATTTTCACAAATGGGTGCTGGCGTATTACAGAGGGATTGAAATGGTATGACAAGATCACTAATGTGAACTCATGACAAGAACCAGATACGTGCCAGTGGAACAAGAGATGAGAAGAGGATGCTGGTGATGGATAGGACACACATTGAGGAAACCTGTAGATAGCATTACAAAATAGTCCTTGTTCTGGAACCCCCAGGGAAAGAGAGGCAGGGGTAGACCCAAAAAACACATGGAAAAGAGAACTGGAGACAGAAATGAAAATGATGAAAACTTGGAAAGAACTTGAGCTGAAGTCATGTGACAGGAAGACTTGGCATGTGACAGGAAGACTTGGCATGTGACAGGAGGACTTGATATGTGTTTGTTGAAGGCCTATGCTCCTTGGGGAAGTATTGATAAATTCAGAATTGTTAAGAAAACATTGAATACCATTAGAATTGTTTTAAAAAAACATAGATTGTCGTTCAGAATTGTTAAAAATAGTGACTGTCATTCAGAACTGTTAAAAAACATTAAGTTTCATTTAGAACTGTTAAAAACATTCAGTGACATTCAGAATTGTTAAAAACTGACCAGATCCCTTTTGCTATTTTTTTTCCCATAATGCAAATACACAAGAGGTGTTTTAACTTTTGTCAAGCCAGACATCAAGGGAAGACAATGCTATGTCACTGAAATGTTCACTGCTTCTAGAGTACAGTATGAAATAAATATCCTGCTAGAAATGTCCATGATCACGTGATGACAAACAGGTCTCAGCTGGAAACAATGTGAGCAACAGAGAAATATGCTAGGGCTCAACTGCAGGAAGTTAACTGAAGAAAGATGAGTGGTAGAAAAAAGACTAACCACACACACAGAGGTGGCCTGAATAATGTCAGCAAATATTATACGTAGACTGATTTTTTTGAGTCGAAGAACTTTTTTGTGTTTTATTTTAAATGTACTACATGCAAACTAAGGCCTCTGCTCCTTAGGGAGTTAAAAGATATTGATTGATTGACATGCAAGCTGGTTAAACTGGTCAGAGAGCATAAGGATTCTACCTCACTTCACTTTTGGTGAATGTCATCACTGTGTCCTCTTGTTAGATGTGATTAGTGTCCCCTTTTTAGTAAGCTCAGTTGTAAAGACTGTCCTTGTTTTAGGAAGGGTATCCTATTCACAAACCTCTGATACAAAATCCTATAACACAATGCTATATACTAAAAGTATAAAAACTTAGAATAATAGAAGATATTCTGCCAACTTGGATGTGACATTTATTTTAGCTTGCAATCATCGGTTTGAAATTTAGCCATAATGCTAGATATTTTAACTGAATTAACATGCCACCTTTAGCCTTACATGTCACCTTCAGCCTTACATGTCAGTAATTGAACGTTTTGTGCGTCTTGATTGACACCACTTCACTTCATCACACATTTGTTTTGTCTGAAGCCGTGCTCTGCAACAGATTAAAACTAGATTAAAAATCACTATTCACAAAATAAAGTTTAATTATTAAAAAACTTTCATGTTATTCTCTTGAAAAACCAAATTTACTTTTTGCTCTTATGTTAGCACTGAGTTTATTAAGTTATTACAAGGTTGCCTTCCTCATATTGAAAAAAAAAAATTATTATTTTCTGACATTTTTATATTCTGAAAAGAAAAAATATTTTCTGCTTAAATGTCACACTTTTAATATTAGAACTATTAAAGAAAGAAATTCAAGGCTTGTAAATTGTAAACAAAAAATACATATAAATCAATGGCAGACACTCTGAAGAAAGAAAGATTGAAAGATAAACAGACAGACAGAAAGTAAAAAAGAAAGAAAGAAGTAAGGCAAGAAAAAAACTATTAGTATAAAAGACTCTGAGATGTTTCTGAAAAAAAAAAAAAAGAATCATATATGAGTATGTGAACGAAATGTCATGCAGAAATACGTCTAGATGGAAAAGACAAAAGACTAGTAACATATACTGGGCACAAACTGGAACATGCCACATGTAGTAACATATACTGGGGACAAACTGGGACAGTCCCCATGTAGTAATACTTACTGGGGACAAACTGGGACAGTCCCCATGTAGTAATACATACTGGGGACAAACTGGGACAGTCCCCATGTAGTAAGACAAACTGGGACAGTCCCCAAGTAATAATATATACTGGAAACAAACTGTGACAGGCCCCCATGTAGTAACGAATACAGGGGACAAACTGGGACAGTCCACATGTAGTAAGATATACTGGGGACAAAATGAGACAGTCTCCATGTAATAACATATACTGGGGACATACGGGGACAGTCCACATATAGTAAGATATACTGGGGACAAACTGGGACAGTCACCATGTAATAACATATACTGGGGACAAACAGGGACAGTCCACATACAGTAACATATACTGGGGACAAACTGGGACAGTCACCATGTAATAACATATACTGGGGACAAATGAGGACAGTCCACATATAGTAACATTTACTGGGGACAAACTAGGACAGTCACCATGTAATAAAACATACTGGGGACAAACTGGGACAGTCACCATATTGGTCTCTGAGGCAACACAGAAAGAACTGGTCTACTGCTTCCTCAAGCATGCCACAAGAAGTGACTAATGTGAGGTTGTACATGACTCAATCATGCCACAAGAAGTGACTAATGTGAGGTTGTACATGACTCAATCATGCCACAAGAAGTGACTAATGTGAGGTTGTACATGACTCAATCATGCCACAAGAAGTGACTAATGTGAGGTTGTACATGACTCAATCATGCCACAAGAAGTGACTAATGTGAGGTTGTACATGAGCCTGGCAACCTCACATGATGAAACAGACTGATACAGAAACCATTGCTACAAAAGCATGAGGACTTTGATACAGACGTCCTGCAAGTAAGACCTGGCAAGAATTACTCCCCATGTATTGATATACAATGAAAAGTGAGACAAACATGTGTATTGTCACTTTTTCTATTTAGCATCTACACATTAACAAAAATAATGTCAACTGTATAGAAGAAATGCTAGAACTAAACATCGGGCAAGGTCTGTAAACAACCTTAGATATACAGATGATACAGTTTTGTTAGCTGAAAGTGAACAAACATTGCAAGAACTAGTGAAGCAAGAAAATAACATCAGTCATGAATCTGGGGCAGACATTAACACTGAGAAAACATGAACTACGATAATCAGCAAAATATATGAAAAAACCAACTTTCAAAATAATAACGATGATACAAGAACAAATCAAAAGTTTCTCATACCTTGGGCACATAATAACAGAAGATGGCACATGTGAAACAAAAATCATGATCGAAGTAGGAATGACCTAAGCTGCATTCAGTAACATGAGACAGATATCAACGTCAGTTAGTGAACAAAGACCAATATACAACATCAGTTAGTGAACAAAGACCAATATACAACATCAGTTAGTGAATAAAGGAATATACAACATGTTAGTGAACACAGACCAATATACAACATCAGTTAGTCAACAAAGACCAATATACAACATCAGTTAGAGAACAAAGACCAATATACAACATCAGTCAGTTATCAGAGACAGCAAGACTTGTACACAACTAGTCACTGAACAAAGACCAATATACAACATCAGTTAGTGAACAAAGACAAATATACAACATCAGTTAGTGAACAAAGACCATACAACATCAGTTAGTCAACAAAGACCAATATACAACATCAGTTAGTGCATAAAGGAATATACAACATGTTAGTGAACAAAGACCAATATACAACATCAGTTAGTCAACAAAGACCAATATACAACATCAGTTAGAGAACAAAGACCAATTTACAACATGTCAGCTAACAGAGACAGCAGGACTTGTACACAACTAGTCACTGAACATAGACAGGTGTCACCGAAGAGTTGTGATGGAGACTTCCTCCTATTTCATGCTATGTCACTCTGACAGTCAGTCAGTCACAAGTGGAACATAAGGATGCAACTTTTGCTCATCAGCGAGTTCCATTTTGGCTTGTCTTCCTAGCCTCCTTCAGTCATGACTGACTATGGCGATAAAGCAACCTCAAGGTGATAGCCTTCAGCTGCTTTTTTTTTCTGGTGTTCCTTTCAGCATGTTCTTTTCTCTTCTGCTTGTTGTAAGAGCTTTTTTTTGCTCAGTCTGAGGTGGTGTCATAGGGAGCATCTCCACTTGGTTTGATCAGCAGCTTTGTCCTCCCAGGTTGCTGAATTTATGTCCAGTGCCCTCCTGTCTCTCTTGCACACATCTATGAGCCTCAGCTGTGGTTACCTGGTTGTTCTTTTGCCATGTGCCAGTTGTCCATAGAAAATATCCTTGGGGATGTGACCATCTTCCATGCAGTGGACATGACCAAGCCAGCATAATCTGCACCGTCAAAACTATTTACCAAAACAGCCAAACTTATTACCAAATCAGCCAAACATATTACCAAAACAGCCAAACTTATTATCAAAACAAGCATTTAGCGGGAAGCATTTAGTGAGCCACCCTTGCTGGCATATAGACGGGACAAAAATTTGAGGGACCTCCTAGTCCACAGCCGTCTGAAAACCGTCAACGATGGCCACTTTGGAACCAAGCCATGTAACCGTACACGATGTAAGACATGTCAGTATGTAATCGAAACACGTTCAGTCTCGTTCCCTAACGCCAAGTTCACCATCACCCATGGCTTCACATGTGAGTCACGCAATGTCATTTATGCTATTATATGCAAACGTTGCACCATTACGTACATCGGCCAAACGGGCACACGACTGGGCGACCGATTCTGCAGACACCTCTATGACATCTCTCAGTTTAATTCCACACCTGTGGCCATCCACTTCAATGGCCCTGACCACCACGGTGCCACTGACATCCAGGTGACAGCCATCAGATACTGTTCCTCGGACGCCAACAGTCGGTTTTGCCAGGAACAACGCCTCATCCATCTTATGGGTTGCCTCAAACCACACGGTTTGAATACCCAACATTCTTTTGTCTGAGACGCCTTTCTCTATCGAGTCCCTGTTGTATTATGACTTTCTACTTTGATGCGATCACCCTTTTTTTTTTTTTAAATTAACATTTTTTTAATTTAATAGTTTTATTTATTTTTTTATTTTTTTATTTTTTTTTTAAATTTTTTTATTTATTTTATTTTATTTATTTTTTTTTTTTTATTTTTTTTTTTCATTTGTTATTTTATTTTTTTCCTTTATTATTTTTGATTTTATTTCTTTCTTTATTTAGTTTTTATTTTTATTTATTTGTTTTAAATTTATTTATTATTATTATTTATTTATTTATATTTTATTTATTATTTATTGATTACTTTTTTTCTCACTCTTTTCCAGTCCTTGTTTTCATTATTTCTTATTTTTATGTACTATCAACTTCCTCTTTCCGGTTTAGTGGCAGCCATCTTGCTTTGCTTCACATGTGACTGGACTTAATATTAAGGGAGTTTTTTTTTCTCTTATTTTTATAGTTTCATGTTCTCTGCTTAATTCTCATTTTCTTTCCCTCCTGTCTCTTGTTTGTCTGTCCCTGACGAAGGCCTTGAGGCCGCAACGTAGGTTTTTCTTGTCCTTCTCCTTGTAAGACGTATTACTATTTGTGTGGGTGTGTGTGTGTTTTTTTTTTTTTTTTTCAACCAATTATCAAAACAGCCAAACTATTTACCACAACTGCCAAACTATTTACCAAAACAGCCAAACTATTTACCAAAACAGACAAACTATTTACCAAAACAGACAAACTAATTACCAAAACAGCCAAACTATTTACCAAAACAGCCAAACTATTTACCAACACAGCCAAACTATTTACCAAAACAGACAAACTAATTACCAAAACAGCCAAACTATTTACCAAAACAGCCAAACTTATTATCATAACAGCCAAACTATTTACCAAAACAGCCAAACTATTTACCAAAACAGCCAAACTATTTACCAAAACAGCCAAACTTATTACCAAAACAGCCAAACTATTTACCAAAACAGCCAAACTATTTACCAAAATAGCCAAACATTTTACCAAAACAGCCAAGCTATTTACCAAAACAGCCAAACTTATTACCAAAACAGCCATACTACTTATGACTAAAACAGCTAAACTATTCACCAAAACACAAATAACACTGAACAAAGAAAGATGAGTAAAGATTATTTTGTACATATATAGAAACAAAATTATTTACTGTAAAAATTTTGACATTTGTAGACTTGGTTTCCCTGTCTTGGACCTGAATACGCTGGTATGACCATTCACATGCCGCTTGTCGTCGTATTTCTCTATGCTGTAGCGACCAGGACCTACTAGACTCTGAATGAATGAAAGATGCATTATTTAATGAAAGTAAAAGCTTGATACATTAATTTACACCATCAAATTAAAAATGTGTGTGATTCTGATGCTCTCATGTTTGCATGTGTCATCTGAATATTTAAAAAAAAGGCAAATATTAATGTGTCTGTGCATACATTTTGGAATGTGCTGAGCAAAAATGTACTAGACAAGTCAAACTTTTGAATGAAGAATTGTTTGACATTTTGTACCAAAGCTGATACAGAAATAAAAAGCCATTTTAGCAAAAAACTACTTACGGAACTTCTAGTGAAGAACTTTTGTGCCAGTTTGTCATCTCGTTTTGAAGATGACAAAAATCCTGGAGTGTTGACAGTTTTATGTTTGGGAAATTCCTTTGTGGTGTATGCACCTGGACCAGGTGTATCCTGGCAGATAAAGAAATACAGTTAACACCATTGCTGATTCCATAATTGAAATTCTGAAGTTAGTTATGACAATACCATTTTACTTCTGCTTCTACCCTCAAGACTGCTTACTCGTATATCAAGAGATGCATTTGCTCTAGCTAGTTTATAGAAAAAGCTCTTACATTTAACTCACCTTTATGTAAGGATGATGTGTATGTGAAAAAAGGAGAATCCTTTCAGTGGGAACTTCTGGGTACTGAGCTAACTTGCCAAAACGACCTCGAGAGTGGCATTTTGGGTTACAGAGTTCATCCACAAAGCTCTTAATATTATAATGACATGGTCCAACAGGAGTCTGTTTCTGTCAACAAGCAAAAAATTATAACTTCAGTTCTTGGAACACTCAGATAGGCAAACATTCACAAATATTTAAAAATATGTTCTCGTGCATTTAAACACAAAATTAATAACTAACAAACCAAAACAAAAATTGTATAATCATCATCATCATCGTCACCAGCACCATCACCTTCAGCCATTTCCTTTTTGCCTTCCCAATGGGCATGAAGCCCACCATTGGACAGCAGTGGTTTCCTATCACCATGATCCAAGATTCATAAAGGGACCTTTACCCTAGTGATGGGCAGTTTGCTATTCTTTTTCCTTGCATGTGGAGCCTGCGACATTTTAATGGCATATAAACCAGCTCCATCATGTTAACATGATTTATCATGGATAACATTTATTTTCAGGAGGCTAGAGAAAATTTTTCCAAGAAATAAAAAAGGAATTTTTTCTAATATTTCTGGGGGATGGATTTGAAGAAATGCTTTCAGGTTTCTGTAGGCTCCACATGCAAGCAAAATCGGGAATAAAACTGACAGTAAATAGATTAAATAAAGTTTTTTTTACTTGGATAATTTCCTTTTTAAATCACAGGGTAAAGGTCACTTATTAGAGCTGCATGAATTAAATGGGCAACAACTCATCCTTCAAGGTCAGATTAATACTGCAGAAACCACTGCTGCAGACGTCCAGTAGTGTTCATGTGTAGGCTGCTGTAATGGTGGCTTCATGCTCCATTGGGAGGCAAAAAGGAAATGATGAAGGTGATGGTGCTGGTGACGATGATGATGATGATTATACAATTTTTGTTTTGGTTTGTTAGTTATTAATTAATTTTTGTGTTTAAATGCACGAGAGAAACATATTTTTAAATATTTGTGAATGTTTGCCTATCTGAGTGTTCCAAGAACTGAAGTTATAATTTTTTTTTTGCTTGTTGACAGAAACAGACTCCTGTTTGGACCATGTCATTATAATATCAAGAGCTTTGTGGATGAACTCTGTAACCCAAAATGCCACTCTCGAGGTCGTTTTGGCAAGTTAGCTCAGTACCCAGAAGTTCCCACTGAAAGGATTCTCCTTTTTTCACATACACATCATCCTTACATAAAGGTGAGTTAAATGTAAGAGCTTTTTCTATAAACTAGCTAGAGCAAATGCATCTCTTGATATACGAGTAAGCAGTCTTGAGGGTAGAAGCAGAAGTAAAATGGTATTGTCATAACTAACTTCAGAATTTCAATTATGGAATCAGCAATGGTGTTAACTGTATTTCTTTATCTGCCAGGATACACCTGGTCCAGGTGCATACACCACAAAGGAATTTCCCAAACATAAAACTGTCAACACTCCAGGATTTTTGTCATCTTCAAAAACGAGATGACAAACTGGCACAAAAGTTCTTCACTAGAAGTTCCGTAAGTAGTTTTTGCTAAAATGGCTTTTTATTTCTGTATCAGCTTTGGTACAAAATGTCAAACAATTCTTCATTCAAAAGTTTGACTTGTCTAGTACATTTTTGCTCAGCACATTCCAAAATGTATGCACAGACACATTAATATTTGCCTTTTTTTTAAATATTCAGATGACACATGCAAACATGAGAGCATCAGAATCACACACATTTTTTAATTTGATGGTGTAAATTAATGTATCAAGCTTTTACTTTCATTAAATAATGCATCTTTCATTCATTCAGAGTCTAGTAGGTCCTGGTCGCTACAGCATAGAGAAATACGACGACAAGCGGCATGTGAATGGTCATACCAGCGTATTCAGGTCCAAGACAGGGAAACCAAGTCTACAAATGTCAAAATTTTTACAGTAAATAATTTTGTTTCTATATATGTACAAAATAATCTTTACTCATCTTTCTTTGTTCAGTGTTATTTGTGTTTTGGTGAATAGTTTAGCTGTTTTAGTCATAAGTAGTATGGCTGTTTTGGTAATAAGTTTGGCTGTTTTGGTAAATAGCTTGGCTGTTTTGGTAAAATGTTTGGCTATTTTGGTAAATAGTTTGGCTGTTTTGGTAAATAGTTTGGCTGTTTTGGTAATAAGTTTGGCTGTTTTGGTAAATAGTTTGGCTGTTTTGGTAAATAGTTTGGCTGTTTTGGTAAATAGTTTGGCTGTTATGATAATAAGTTTGGCTGTTTTGGTAAATAGTTTGGCTGTTTTGGTAATTAGTTTGTCTGTTTTGGTAAATAGTTTGGCTGTGTTGGTAAATAGTTTGGCTGTTTTGGTAAATAGTTTGGCTGTTTTGGTAATTAGTTTGTCTGTTTTGGTAAATAGTTTGTCTGTTTTGGTAAATAGTTTGGCTGTTTTGGTAAATAGTTTGGCAGTTGTGGTAAATAGTTTGGCTGTTTTGATAATTGGTTGAAAAAAAAAAAAAAAAAAAAAAACACACACACCCACACAATTGTAATACGTCTTACAAGGAGAAGGACAAGAAAAACCTACGTTGCGGCCTCAAGGCCTTCGTCAGGGACAGACAAACAAGAGACAGGAGGGAAAGAAAATGAGAATTAAGCAGAGAACATGAAACTATAAAAATAAGAGAAAAAAACTCCCTTAATATTAAGTCCAGTCACATGTGAAGCAAAGCAAGATGGCTGCCACTAAACCGGAAAGAGGAAGTTGATAGTACATAAAAATAAGAAATAATGAAAACAAGGACTGGAAAAGAGTGAGAAAAAGGTAATCAATAAATAATAAATAAAATATAAATAAATAAATAATAATAATAAATAAATTTAAAACAAATAAATAAAAATAAAAACTAAATAAAGAAATAAATAAAATAAAAAATAATAAAGGAAAAAAATAATTTAAAAAAAAAAAATTTAAATAAAATAAAATAAATAAAAAAATTTAAAAAAAAAATAAAAAAATAAAAAAATAAATAAAACTATTAAATTAAAAAAATGTTAATTTAAAAAAAAAAAAAGGGTGATCGCATCAAAGTAGAAAGTCATAATACAACAGGGACTCGATAGAGAAAGGCGTCTCAGACAAAAGAATGTTGGGTATTCAAACCGTGTGGTTTGAGGCAACCCATAAGATGGATGAGGCGTTGTTCCTGGCAAAACCGACTGTTGGCGTCCGAGGAACAGTATCTGATGGCTGTCACCTGGATGTCAGTGGCACCGTGGTGGTCAGGGCCATTGAAGTGGATGGCCACAGGTGTGGAATTAAACTGAGAGATGTCATAGAGGTGTCTGCAGAATCGGTCGCCCAGTCGTGTGCCCGTTTGGCCGATGTACGTAATGGTGCAACGTTTGCATATAATAGCATAAATGACATTGCGTGACTCACATGTGAAGCCATGGGTGATGGTGAACTTGGCGTTAGGGAACGAGACTGAACGTGTTTCGATTACATACTGACATGTCTTACATCGTGTACGGTTACATGGCTTGGTTCCAAAGTGGCCATCGTTGACGGTTTTCAGACGGCTGTGGACTAGGAGGTCCCTCAAATTTTTGTCCCGTCTATATGCCAGCAAGGGTGGCTCACTAAATGCTTCCCGCTAAATGCTTGTTTTGATAATAAGTTTGGCTGTTTTGGTAATATGTTTGGCTGATTTGGTAATAAGTTTGGCTGTTTTGGTAAATAGTTTTGACGGTGCAGATTATGCTGGCTTGGTCATGTCCACTGCATGGAAGATGGTCACATCCCCAAGGATATTTTCTATGGACAACTGGCACATGGCAAAAGAACAACCAGGTAACCACAGCTGAGGCTCATAGATGTGTGCAAGAGAGACAGGAGGGCACTGGACATAAATTCAGCAACCTGGGAGGACAAAGCTGCTGATCAAACCAAGTGGAGATGCTCCCTATGACACCACCTCAGACTGAGCAAAAAAAAGCTCTTACAACAAGCAGAAGAGAAAAGAACATGCTGAAAGGAACACCAGAAAAAAAAAGCAGCTGAAGGCTATCACCTTGAGGTTGCTTTATCGCCATAGTCAGTCATGACTGAAGGAGGCTAGGAAGACAAGCCAAAATGGAACTCGCTGATGAGCAAAAGTTGCATCCTTATGTTCCACTTGTGACTGACTGACTGTCAGAGTGACATAGCATGAAATAGGAGGAAGTCTCCATCACAACTCTTCGGTGACACCTGTCTATGTTCAGTGACTAGTTGTGTACAAGTCCTGCTGTCTCTGTTAGCTGACATGTTGTTGTATATTGGTCTTTGTTCTCTAACTGATGTTGTATATTGGTCTTTGTTGACTAACTGATGTTGTATATTGGTCTTTGTTCACTAACATGTTGTATATTCCTTTATGCACTAACTGATGTTGTATATTGGTCTTTGTTGACTAACTGATGTTGTATGGTCTTTGTTCACTTACTGATGTTGTATATTTGTCTTTGTTCACTAACTGATGTTGTATATTGGTCTTTGTTCAGTGACTAGTTGTGTACAAGTCTTGCTGTCTCTGATAACTGACTGATGTTGTATATTGGTCTTTGTTCTCTAACTGCTGTTGTTGTATATTGGTCTTTGTTGACTAACTGATGTTGTATATTGGTCTGTGTTCACTAACATGTTGTATATTCCTTTATTCACTAACTGATGTTGTATATTGGTCTTTGTTCACTAACTGATGTTGTATATTGGTCTTTGTTCACTAACTGACGTTGATATCTGTCTCATGTTACTGAATGCAGCTTAGGTCATTCCTACTTCGATCATGATTTTTGTTTCACATGTGCCATCTTCTGTTATTATGTGCCCAAGGTATGAGAAACTTTTGATTTGTTCTTGTATCATCGTTATTATTTTGAAAGTTGGTTTTTCATATATTTTGCTGATTATCGTAGTTCATGTTTTCTCAGTGTTAATGTCTGCCCCAGATTCATGACTGATGTTATTTTCTTGCTTCACTAGTTCTTGCAATGTTTGTTCACTTTCAGCTAACAAAACTGTATCATCTGTATATCTAAGGTTGTTTACAGACCTTGCCCGATGTTTAGTTCTAGCATTTCTTCTATACAGTTGACATTATTTTTGTTAATGTGTAGATGCTAAATAGAAAAAGTGACAATACACATGTTTGTCTCACTTTTCATTGTATATCAATACATGGGGAGTAATTCTTGCCAGGTCTTACTTGCAGGACGTCTGTATCAAAGTCCTCATGCTTTTGTAGCAATGGTTTCTGTATCAGTCTGTTTCATCATGTGAGGTTGCCAGGCTCATGTACAACCTCACATTAGTCACTTCTTGTGGCATGATTGAGTCATGTACAACCTCACATTAGTCACTTCTTGTGGCATGATTGAGTCATGTACAACCTCACATTAGTCACTTCTTGTGGCATGATTGAGTCATGTACAACCTCACATTAGTCACTTCTTGTGGCATGATTGAGTCATGTACAACCTCACATTAGTCACTTCTTGTGGCATGCTTGAGGAAGCAGTAGACCAGTTCTTTCTGTGTTGCCTCAGAGACCAATATGGTGACTGTCCCAGTTTGTCCCCAGTATGTTTTATTACATGGTGACTGTCCTAGTTTGTCCCCAGTAAATGTTACTATATGTGGACTGTCCTCATTTGTCCCCAGTATATGTTATTACATGGTGACTGTCCCAGTTTGTCCCCAGTATATGTTACTGTATGTGGACTGTCCCTGTTTGTCCCCAGTATATGTTATTACATGGTGACTGTCCCAGTTTGTCCCCAGTATATCTTACTATATGTGGACTGTCCCCGTATGTCCCCAGTATATGTTATTACATGGAGACTGTCTCATTTTGTCCCCAGTATATCTTACTACATGTGGACTGTCCCAGTTTGTCCCCTGTATTCGTTACTACATGGGGGCCTGTCACAGTTTGTTTCCAGTATATATTATTACTTGGGGACTGTCCCAGTTTGTCTTACTACATGGGGACTGTCCCAGTTTGTCCCCAGTATGTATTACTACATGGGGACTGTCCCAGTTTGTCCCCAGTAAGTATTACTACATGGGGACTGTCCCAGTTTGTCCCCAGTATATGTTACTACATGTGGCATGTTCCAGTTTGTGCCCAGTATATGTTACTAGTCTTTTGTCTTTTCCATCTAGACGTATTTCTGCATGACATTTCGTTCACATACTCATATATGATTCTTTTTTTTTTTTTTCAGAAACATCTCAGAGTCTTTTATACTAATTTATTTTTTTTTTCTTGCCTTACTTCTTTCTTTCTTTTTTACTTTCTGTCTGTCTGTTTATCTTTCAATCTTTCTTTCTTCAGAGTGTCTGCCATTGATTTATATGTATTTTTTGTTTACAATTTACAAGCCTTGAATTTCTTTCTTTAATAGTTCTAATATTAAAAGTGTGACATTTAAGCAGAAAATATTTTTTCTTTTCAGAATATAAAAATGTCAGAAAATAATAATTTTTTTTTTTCAATATGAGGAAGGCAACCTTGTAATAACTTAATAAACTCAGTGCTAACATAAGAGCAAAAAGTAAATTTGGTTTTTCAAGAGAATAACATGAAAGTTTTTTAATAATTAAACTTTATTTTGTGAATAGTGATTTTTAATCTAGTTTTAATCTGTTGCAGAGCACGGCTTCAGACAAAACAAATGTGTGATGAAGTGAAGTGGTGTCAATCAAGACGCACAAAACGTTCAATTACTGACATGTAAGGCTGAAGGTGACATGTAAGGCTAAAGGTGGCATGTTAATTCAGTTAAAATATCTAGCATTATGGCTAAATTTCAAACCGATGATTGCAAGCTAAAATAAATGTCACATCCAAGTTGGCAGAATATCTTCTATTATTCTAAGTTTTTATACTTTTAGTATATAGCATTGTGTTATAGGATTTTGTATCAGAGGTTTGTGAATAGGATACCCTTCCTAAAACAAGGACAGTCTTTACAACTGAGCTTACTAAAAAGGGGACACTAATCACATCTAACAAGAGGACACAGTGATGACATTCACCAAAAGTGAAGTGAGGTAGAATCCTTATGCTCTCTGACCAGTTTAACCAGCTTGCATGTCAATCAATCAATATCTTTTAACTCCCTAAGGAGCAGAGGCCTTAGTTTGCATGTAGTACATTTAAAATAAAACACAAAAAAGTTCTTCGACTCAAAAAAATCAGTCTACGTATAATATTTGCTGACATTATTCAGGCCACCTCTGTGTGTGTGGTTAGTCTTTTTCTACCACTCATCTTTCTTCAGTTAACTTCCTGCAGTTGAGCCCTAGCATATTTCTCTGTTGCTCACATTGTTTCCAGCTGAGACCTGTTTGTCATCACGTGATCATGGACATTTCTAGCAGGATATTTATTTCATACTGTACTCTAGAAGCAGTGAACATTTCAGTGACATAGCATTGTCTTCCCTTGATGTCTGGCTTGACAAAAGTTAAAACACCTCTTGTGTATTTGCATTATGGGAAAAAAAAATAGCAAAAGGGATCTGGTCAGTTTTTAACAATTCTGAATGTCACTGAATGTTTTTAACAGTTCTAAATGAAACTTAATGTTTTTTAACAGTTCTGAATGACAGTCACTATTTTTAACAATTCTGAACGACAATCTATGTTTTTTTTTAAACAATTCTAATGGTATTCAATGTTTTCTTAACAATTCTGAATTTATCAATACTTCCCCAAGGAGCATAGGCCTTCAACAAACACATATCAAGTCCTCCTGTCACATGCCAAGTCTTCCTGTCACATGCCAAGTCTTCCTGTCACATGACTTCAGCTCAAGTTCTTTCCAAGTTTTCCTCATCATTTTCATTTCTGTCTCCAGTTCTCTTTTCCATGTGTTTTTTGGGTCTACCCCTGCCTCTCTTTCCCTGGGGGTTCCAGAACAAGGACTATTTTGTAATGCTATCTACAGGTTTCCTCAATGTGTGTCCTATCCATCACCAGCATCCTCTTCTCATCTCTTGTTCCACTGGCACGTATCTGGTTCTTGTCATGAGTTCACATTAGTGATCTTGTCATACCATTTCAATCCCTCTGTAATACGCCAGCACCCATTTGTGAAAATTCTGAATGTGACTCGATGTTTTTAACATTTCTGATTGACAATCCATGTTGTTAACAATTCTGAATGTGACTCATTGTTTTTTTAAATAATGCTGAATGGTGCTCAATGTGTTTTAAAGATTCTGAATGACAGTTAATGTTTTTTAAACAATTCTGAATGGGCCAGTGTTTTTAGACTTTTCAAAATATTTTGTTTACTTTTGATATGCTAACAAAATACAAAACCTTTTATGATTACTTTAAGTTTTTGGCGTAATTGCAATTAAAAATTGTAAATAGCAATACTAATTCAATTTTTTCTGACTGTCTGTCTGCAGCAAGAAACAAATGAAGAACGAGTGAAGTAATGTTGATAAATTTTAATAGATTGTCTTACTTAAGACATTGGCAGAAATGTGTCAGTCATTTATAGTTTATATCTAAATTGATTAAGAACTAAGGCCTATAAATTGTTGTGAGGCTTAATGATGTGAAAAGTAAAAGTACCCACTGTTGCTGCAATAACATCTTCCAGTTAAGTGCAATATTTAATAAAATAATCTACATTTTGCCAATGAACTGTCCCTTCCTAGTGCTGTTTTATGTTCATCAATGTTCGTACAGTTTTGTTAATCAACACCATCTTTATTTGTCACAGAAATGTGTGCTCATGATGTGAATATTAAACATTCTGCTTCTCATTCTTCTTCGTCTTTTTTGAAAACAAGAAAATTTATCATTTTTGATTCTGAAAACTGACACATTCCTTTTGGCATGCCAGGAACGCATAAATGTTAACAACTAAAAAGATGTACAAAGTATCCGACATACGCGGAAGCACATATTCTTGTACTGAGATTTTAAAGTGTAAAAACAGGTTTACTTCCGAAGCAGATTAACATTAACTAAATAAATCATATGTACTTAACAATTTGCCAAAAATAATTCCAGAACACACAGATGTATGTCATTAGAATATTAGGTGTTACAGTGATGAATAATGTATATCAAAGAATTTTTGCAAATAATTTTGATGTAGGCACATTTTTCAACATTTGTCAGTCCACAAGGACAGTTTATTCAAGTCCCAAAAGTACGTTTATGAAAAAATAAAGTACGCTTGTCCACCCATGTCTAGGACATATGTTTCATTATTTGTCTTTACTCTCTCTTCACTGATATTAGTATTTTTTTTATTGGACTATAGAGTCTTCTCCCCTGTGTAGCTTCCATGGGGGGGGGGGGGGAGGGGGGGGGGGGGGGGGGAGGCGGGGAGATTTCTCTCTGTAGAGACAAAGTATTTTCCTCACCACTAAAGTATTTTCCTCACCACTAAAGTATTTGTCCCGTGTAGATCTGGGGATGTATGAGAGGAAGGAGAAAGAATAGGACTGCTACAGCTGAGGCATGTCGTACATGGCAACTAATGTGAGGTTGTGCAGGCGGGTGGCAACTCCCATCATGTAAGACAAATAACCACTGAGATTTCTGCTGCAAGATCATGTGACTGTTTAGTTGAGGCTTCCTGTAAGTGTACTAGTTGTAGTGGTGGCTTTATGCTTCATTAGAAGCACAACAGAAAATGATGATGATGACTGTGAACAGAGATATGTGAAAACATGCAACTTTCAGCTGACTTATTAAACATTACAGCTGTGTAGTCGTAGTCTCAGTTGGATTGTAGATGATGATGATGACTGTGAACAGAGATGTGAAAACATGCAACTTTCAGCTGACTTATTAAACATTACAGCTGTGTAGTCGTAGTCTCAGTTGGAATGTAGATGATGATGATGACTGTGAACAGAGATATGAAAACATGCAACTTTCAGCTGACTTATTAAACATTACAGCTGTGTGGCTGTAGTCTCATTGGAATGTAGATGATGATGATGACTGTGAACAGAGATGTGAAAACATCCAACTTTCAGCTGACTTATTAAACATTACAGCTGTGTAGTCGTAGTCTCAGTTGGAATGTAGATGATGATGATGACTGTGAACAGAGATATGAAAACATCCAACTTTCAGCTGACTTATTAAACATTACAGCTGTGTGGCTGTAGTCTCATTGGAATGTAGATGATGATGATGACTGTGAACAGAGATGTGAAAACATCCAACTTTCAGCTGACTTATTAAACATTACAGCTGTGTGGCTGTAGTCTCATTGGAATGTAGATGATGATGATGACTGTGAACAGAGATGTGAAAACATGCAACTTTCAGCTGACTTATTAAACATTACAGCTGTGTAGTCGTAGTCTCAGTTGGAATGTAGATGATGATGATGATGACTGTGAACAGAGATGTGAAAACATCCAACTTTCAGCTGACTTATTAAACATTACAGCTGTGTGGCTGTAGTCTCAGTTGGAATGTAGATGATAATGATGACTGTGAACAGAGATATGAAAACATCCAACTTTCAGCTGACTTATTAAACATTACAGCTGTGTAGTCGTAGTCTCAGTTGGAAGGTAGATGATGATGATGACTGTGAACAGAGATGTGAAAACATCCAACTTTCAGCTGACTTATTAAACATTACAGCTGTGTGGCTGTAGTCTCATTGGAATGTAGATGATGATGATGACTGTGAACAGAGATATGAAAACATGCAACTTTCAGCTGACTTATTAAACATTACAGCTGTGTAGTCATAGTCTCAGTTGGAATGTAGATGATGATGATGACTGAACAGAGATATGAAAACATCCAACTTTCAGCTGACTTATTAAACATTACAGCTGTGTGGCTGTAGTCTCATTGGAATGTAAATGATAAGGTATAAGGTGAATTATTATGCATCTTTTTTTTTTTTTGACCATATTATATTATCAACCAGCAAAATAGAACAGATGATGATATCAAAATAAGAATACTTCTTCGTACACTCTCAGATGTCTACTTGAATGTTTTCAAAGAAAACAGTGGTCAGTTTGAGGCTACTTGAATCTCTGCAGAGCTTTTCTACGAATGGTACTGGTGTCGGCCATATGCACTTTCTCTGTTCCAAATATGTTGGGCAAATCTGAAGCAGATGTTCAGCAGTCATTTTATCAGTGCCATAGTTACACTCATCAGTAGTTCCTATCTTTAGCTTGTTGAATAGATGGTATCTCAATCTGTTGTGGCCAGTGCGGAGTCTGTAGATTACCACTTGTTCTCTTCTGTTGAGCTGGTAGTAAGCATCATTTTGTGTGTGGCCTGGATGTTCTGCTTCCCATTTGTTTCTGTATCTGATTCTGATAAAAATCTTTGCCTCCTCGAAAGTTATTCTTGCATCAGGCTGAGGTGGCTTTCCACCTTCCTTTGCCAATCTGTCAGCCTTTTCGTTTCCGGTGATATTACAATAAGATAGAAGTGTTCTCCCCTTGCCAATATGGCGACTTAACTTTTGACGGTAGTAATTTTCAAAATTTTTTTAGAAACCTGTCAAACAGAGAACACACTGCTGCCTTGTGGGTAGGCTGGGGACAGTCAAAGCTGGAATCCCCAGGGTATGAGTTGTAGAGATAGACTGAAGAGTTGTAGAGGTAGACTGAAGAGTTGTAGAGATAGACTGAAGAGTTGTAGAGGTAGACTGAAGAGTTGTAGAGGTAGACTGAAGAGTTGTAGAGGTAGACTGAAGAGTTGTAGAGGTAGACTGAAGAGTTGTAGAGGTAGTCTGAAGAGTTGTAGAGGTAGACTGAAGAGTTGTAGAGGTAGACTGAAGAGAACAAGAGACAGAAATAAAATTGAAGTAGAAGACTTGTAAAGACCTTAAGCAGGTGACACGTGACAAGAGGACTTGGCAAGGTGACATGTGACAGGAGGAATTGGCAAGGTGACATGTGACAGGAGGACTTGGCAAGGTCACATGTGACAGGAGGACTTAGCAATGTGACAGGAGGACTTGGCATCGTGACAGGAGGACTTGGCAAGGTGAAATGTGTATATACCTGGATGTGGAGTTGCCTCTTATGACATGTGACAGGAGGACTTGGCAAGGTGTAATGTGTATATACCTGGATGTGGAGTTGCCTCTTATGACATGTGACAGGAGGACTTGGCAAGGTGTAATGTGTATATACCTGGATGTGGAGTTGCCTCTTATGACATGTGACAGGAGGACTTGGCAAGGTGTAATGTGTATATACTTGGATGTGGAGTTGCCTCTTATGACATGTGACAGGAGGACTTGGCAAGGTGAAATGTGTATATACCTGGATGTGGAGTTGCCTCTTATGACATGTGACAGGAGGACTTGGCAAGCTGTAATGTGTATATACCTGGATGTGGAGTTGCCTCTTATGACATGTGACAGGAGGACTTGGCAAGGTGTAATGTGTATGTACCTGGATGTGGAGTTGCCTCTTATGACATGTGACAGGAGGACTTGGCAAGCTGTAATGTGTATATACCTGGATGTGGAGTTGCCTCTTATGACATGTGACAGGAGGACTTGGCAAGGTGTAATGTGTATGCACCTGGATGTGGAGTTGCCTCTTATGACATGTGACAGGAGGACTTGGCAAGGTGAAATGTGTATGTACCTGGATGTGGAGTTGCCTCTTATCACATGCCTGTGGTAGCAGTAGTCCTATGGGTCTTCACAGAGACCCCTGCAGGAAGCACACAGTGTGACCACATCATTGATGGTATGTTATTATACTGGAAGTCACACTCAACACACAGGGTGACCACATCATTGATGGTATGTTATTCTACTGGAAGTCACACTCAATACACAGGGTGACCACAACATTGCTGGTATGTTATTCTACTGGAAGTCACACTCAACACACAGGGTGACCACTTCATTCATTCATTACCCTCCGCTCCCAAAAAGCATAGGCATTCAACAAACACATGCCATGTCCTCCTGTCACGTGCCATCATCTCACGTTCTTTCCACGTTCTCATCATTTTCACTTCTGTTTCCAGCACTCTTCTCCATGTGCTTCTTGGTCTACCTCTGCCTCTCTTGCCCTGGGGGTAACCGAATCATTGCTGGTATGTTATTCTACTGGAAGTCGCACTCAACACACAGGGTGACCATATCATTGCTGGTATGATATTCTAATGGAAGTCACACTCAACACACAGGGTGACCATATCATTGCTGGTATGATATTCTAATGGAAGTCACACTCAACACACAGGGTGACCACATCACTGATGGTATGTTATTCTACTGGAAGTCAGTCACATTTAACACACAGGGTGACAACATCATTGATGGTTTGTTATTCTACTGGAAGTCACACTCAACACACAAGGTGACCATATCATTCTTCTTCTTCTTCCGTCCTTAGCCAAAGACCGACCAAGCAGTCAGAGGCCATCACACCTTGTGGCGTCTTAAGGGCAACAGCAGATTGATTTTCTCTGTTGTAGTTTCCCATCACGCCCAGCGGCGTCTTTAGGGCAACAACAAATAGATCCATCTGCCGCTGTTTCCGTAATCGGTGTGACAAGCCAACGGGTGATCAGCCCATTGGGCGACCATATCATTGATGGTATGTTATTCTACTGGAAGTCACACGCAGTACACAAGTAGCAGTTCTCTCTACGCTAACAATATCTTATGTCCATGTTTCTAAAATACACTGAAAAAACAAGGCCAGCAAATACATTGTCATGACAGCATAATCAAAGACATTTAATTAGAAGTTGCCATATTTCAACTCCAGACAAATGTCCATACAATGAGCACATCATTTGTTTCATACAGCAATTGAAGAACTAAAAATAGCAATGATAAAATGGAACAATCATTGGCAACTATACAGCCCACAGTAGTAACCATAAAGTTCGCACTTGTAAAACTGAAACTTAACCACAGAACACACAGTATCAACTTGCACTAGCAGCCACAAAACTCACAATGGCAACTTTCTGATTGACCTTATCAACCATAAGCTTACACTAGCAACTATAAAACTCATCAGCATACCGTAAAATCTCGCGTATAATACGCACTCGTGTATAATACGAATGCTTGATTTAGCCAAATATTTTCTGGTAAAATGGAAATTCGTGTATAATACGCACCATAATTTTTCAAGATTTTATCTTATGAAACAATTGTTAAAAAACTGAAAGTATAATAACAAACAGAAATAGGTACGCAACACCTACATTTTAGGTACTTTGGACTGAAAGACCATGTCGCTTCATAAAACGAACTACCCATCAATAAGACGCTTTAAATGTTGTTGTGCCTGTACAAAATTTTGTACGTTTTAGAGCTTTAAGTCGTATTTCAATGCATGAAACACCGATGCCTTGTTGCCTTCTATCCACTACCCACTCCAATAATGTTTTTTCTAGGTCTGGAAGATCTGGTGGTGACCCACGATTCGCCTTTTTCTTACTAGGCAACACTTGCAGCACCTCTTTGTTTTTTCGCCATAATCGAATGTTACACTCGTTAATGGAAAAATGTTGACTTGCTGCCAGATTGCCATTAGATTCTGCATATTTTACGACTAAGAGCTTTTTTGCTGCAGTATAACATTTTCTCGAATTCATTTTTAGGGCTCAAAATAATAAAATGACAAACTTCACAACCAAGCTTTATATCAAAACGGATTGAAGACCAAGAGTGCGAAATGTGTTTTGCGACAATGTCTGACACATAAGAAAACACAGGGCACATTCAATTTCGCGCAATTTTCACTGTTAAATTGTGACAAAATCTTGACAGACTTTCCAATGTAGGTTACTTTCGCAATCCAAAATGACGTATTTTTTAGTACTCGCGTATAATACGCACACGAATTTTAGCGGGCAAAAATGAGTAAAAATTGTGCGTATTATACGCAAGATTTTACGGTACTTCAATCTAATACCAAAACAAAAGTTAAAACATGGGGTTTGTACAATTCATTGAACCATAAGGAGGGACCGAACATGGTCATAAATCACAAAATGTAAATTACAACATAAGTGGTAACTTCTACTTTTATTTTTCTAAATCATCACCATTTTGGACATTTTTAAAATCAGATTTCCTGCTAAGAAAATGGGTGTTTTCACCAGTTCTCCTATGTGTTGTCTCTAATTCTCCACTTTTACTGTTTCTCCATTCCTTAATGTTTACTATTTACCTCCAATATATAGCACTTACTGTCTGTCTTCAATCCCCCAATCTTAATGCACATTCTCCAATCTTTCATGTGAACCGTTATTTGTAGAACTGATTCAATACCGTTTTATTGGTTTATATACTTTCATTCTCCAATCTTCCATTCTTAATAAACTTTGACCCTCCACTCTCAAAATGCTTTCTCTCTTGTTATTGTTTGTCTCTGATATTCCACTCTTTCCTCCACTCTTAATGTTGGTCTCTTACTTTTTTCCTGCAGTCCTACACTTTTAAAATACTACTTCTGTAGTTTCACATTTAATATACTTCTTCAATGCTCCCTTCTTAAAATACTTTTTCCAGTTCTTCACTCTAACTACTTTTCTCCAATATTAAACTCTTCATATTTTTCTCCAGTTCTCTACTATTGTGATATAACAATCAAGGTCTTTATTCGTATTTGATTCATTGTGTTACAAGAATTGCATCAGACAAGTGTGGGGTTGGGGGGGGGGGATTTCCATCCGTCTCTCCTTTCTTTTTTTTTCAAATACAGACTGCGATACTGTTAGATTTGAACGTTGGAGCATTATGCCAAACTTCTGCACCCCAAGTGTGCTGTCTGCATCAGAAATATTTTTTTAATTTGGTAACACAAAATTTAGGCGGAATTTTAAGAATAAACTAGTTCTGCAATAATAAACCATACAATATTTAAAATTGGACATTGCATGATAATAATTTAACGGTAAAGTTTGTTTTCAAAATTTTGTTGTAGTCCGATTTCACATTATATAAACTGGTAAATTTCTAGTCATTTTCCCATTTGTCCTGAATGAATGAGACAGCGACTAAATATTTTGCACAGAGAAGCCTAGAAGAAATCTATGTAACAAACAAATCTTCAGCAAAGGCTTTCTCATAAGTCGGAACAGGTCCGTATAATAAATAATAACTAGATAAATCATAAAATTCACAGAAACAGAATGTGTTCACAAAATATAGCAAAGTGTAGACACTGCCCAAACCCGTTGGAGACAGTAGAACACCATCTACTACAGTGCCCTGCATTCCAGGGAATGAGACAACTGCTACCACACAACCCATCCACAGACAATACACTTTATAGCAGCCCAGAACAGCTTACATGAACTGCGCAGTATCACACAATGGCATCAAGTTTCACCAAGAGCTGACACTCAATAACAGTGGATCTAAGTCAAGTCAAGTCAAGTCATAAACTTTAATAGGCTAAATTGTAAATCATTTTTTTTTATAAATCACTTTTTTGTTGTTCAAAATATGAAGACATTTATACTTTGAGTAATCCTCCTCATAATAATCAGGGACATACATTTTTCTTCATATAATCTGAATTACTATGAAGGCTTGCAATATCAGACTGTTCTATTTTCATTTTTCGCCACAGTTGACTTGTTTTACAAAGGTAATCTGTTAAAAATGTAACTGATCTCACAAATGAGAATTTTACTGATGACTCTAATGACATTTTATAGTTTGGTTTGAAGGATTATCTTCATTACACATGCACTACTCCATCAGTGCCCCGATCTCCTCCCTTAGATCACACAAGGAGGATCTCAGCACAGTGCATGAACTCCATAGCCCCGGCGAGAATCCCAATGGGTGTATATAGGAATCACACATTCTATAAATATTTTTGTTGTGGGTAGGTTTCAAATTTTTTAATTTTGCCAGGGCAGCAGCCTGATAGGCCTACTCTGTACGATTTCCAACTGCTGTGGGATTTTTAACATGTGCAACTTGCATATGGGACCTCATATTTTTCCGCCCTTATCCGAGAAGGCTAGGCATCTGATCTCATTACCCAGGAGATCGGGGGGGGGGGGGGGGGGGGGGGGGGGGGGGGGGGTGGTGTAATGACATCATTAGGACCATTTAAGTTCTGAAAAAATATTTCCATAAATTATATTCCCTCAACTGGGAATTGAACCATACACTCAACACACAGACATTCTATGATAACAAGATACTCATACTACACTATCATTGTATCATAGATATACTGCCATTCCTTGCAGTCATGTTCATAACAGCTAAATGTGCACAAGACTTGCTGATGTACACAGTCATAACACTACCAATATGATCACTAAAAATAACTACCTGTTAGGCTGGCACTTACAAATGTTTTTGTGTAATATCTGACAGGCATTGGGACTGACAGCTTCTGCATAGGCGTGAACTACTGTCGTCAATGGAGAGAGATAAAGGGCTTCCCTACTTCTCTCGATAGACAGCTTGTAACCCAGACCACTGCATCCACGTATGTCATGGGGTGTCCCAAAAATTTTGGTGGTTCTAAAGACATCTAAGTCTTTCATGTCACCATATCACGCCAGCCGCATTCCTTTGCAATCAGCCATAAGTACCCAACAGTACTCCAAGCGTTAGCCAGAAAGTACCGAGGTGCAACATAGTAATTCACCAAAGCCAGAGTAACCTTGCCCAATCAACAATCAATGGTCCAATTGTGATTCCAATATTCTTTTCACGTGTGGTTACGCAAAAGTGATAGTGTCATAGACTGTGTCTTATGTGCATATGTTATTTTATTCATCAGCAAGTAGAATACGTGCCAAATGTAGAGTAATTATTTGTGGGACTGAATACTTTTCATCATATTTGTCTCCAGTCCAGTCTCAAGTTTAAGAGTAATTGAGTTGTTAACTCTTTAAGTCCCAATCGACTTTATAAAGGCTCAGGGGTTAGACGCGCTTGGCCCAATCGACTTTTAAAAGCCTTTAGTATATGTGCCTCTGTTTGAGACTGTTTTCTAACACAAACCACCTGAAACGTCATTTCCGCCTGCAAGTACATTCTTTTAAATACCGCACGTGTTTAAGAGTGAACGTGTTTCTGTTTTGAGATATTTATTTTAGATTTTTAAAGCGATTTTTTTAAGCGCATATCCTCCATTTTACCTTGAATAACTAATCATTTTTTTAAGCGCATATCCTCCATTTTACCTTGAATAACTAATCATTTTTCAATGAAAGCTTTTATGCTTGTAGCACAAGAGTAAAGTACATCCAATTACCTTCAGTTTCATATACAACAACAAAGTTATTTATGCATATGAACATTTAAAAAAAATTAATTCCAAACAACAACAATAAAAATGCACTGGGGTGGCCATTTTTGCTTGGGCCAAACCCACTTTTTGCTTGGGACTGAAAGAGTTAATTAATTAAGTCAATATAACTTTGATTGCATCATCTTGCACCATTATTTATTTTCTGTTGTGATATACAATCATATCTAGGTAAATAAATTTACATCTTATTTTATCACTGTTTTTATATCTTTTGTGCTGTTGGTATTTAAGTGTATCATTGTTTTCTTCCGGCTAAACCGGAAAAGAGGGCTCTTGTATATTTCGAGATCAAAGAGTGAAGCTGTCTCTGGAGATCAGAATACCTGCTGAAGCCTTATTACTCTCAGTGAAGATTCACTTTCTCTCATTCACTCTTGGTGTCCTAAGTAGGCCTTCATACTTAAGAGCCATTATCATCTCATCCCACCTTCAACTTTGTCATTTGGCGAAAACCAGATCACCTTGTGACAACTCTTAATATGCTTTCTCCAATCCTTCACTATTAAAATTCTTTCTCCAGTTTTCTGCTTTTATTTCTTATAATAATTTCTCCAATCCTTCATTATTAAAATTTTTTCTTCAGTTTTCTGCTCTTATTTCTTATAATAATTTCTCCAATCCTTCATTATTAAAATTTTTTCTTCAGTTTTCTGCTCTTATTTCTTATAATAATTTCTCCAATCCTTCACTATTAAAATTCTTTCTTCAGTTTTCTGTTCATATTTCTTATAATAATTACTCCAATCCTTCACTATTAAAATTCTTTCTCCAGTTTTCTGCTTTTATTTCTTATAATAATTTCTCCAATCCTTCACTATTAAAATTCTTTCTCCAGTTTTCTGCTTTTATTTCTTATAATAATTTCTCCAATCCTTCACTATTAAAATTCTTTCTCCAGTTTTCTGCTCTTATTTCTTAAAATAATTTCTCCAATCCTTCACTATTAAAATTCTTTCTTCAGTTTTCTGTTCATATTTCTTATAATAATTACTCCAATCCTTCACTATTAAAATTCTTTCTCCAGTTTTCTGCTTTTATTTCTTATAATAATTTCTCCAATCCTTCACTATTAAAATTCTTTCTCCAGTTTTCTGCTCTTATTTCTTAAAATAATTTCTCCAATCCTTCACTATTAAAATTCTTTCTTCAGTTTTCTGTTCATATTTCTTATAATAATTACTCCAATCCTTCACTATTAAAATTCTTTCTTCAGTTTTCTGTTCATATTTCTTATAATAATTTCTCCAATCCTTCACTATTAAAATTCTTTCTCCAGTTATCTGCTCTTATTTCTTATAATAATTTCTCCAATCCTCCACTTTTCCTGTCAGTCTTCAATACTACACTCCTACTATTTGTCTCAAATTCTCTATTTTTAATATACTGCCTCTAATCCTTGATGCTTAATAAAGTTTCTCCGTTTTAATTCTCTTCATATTCATTTCTTACTGATCAGTCCATTATACGGGCGTATTCAATGTTTCCGGCTTGATTACTAATACAGACTTCACTTGTGTTACATTGGTTTATAAAGGCTATTTTGTTCACAGGTCCACAGATTTATAAAAGCTTTGTCCTACTGACAGCATCCATTCTTCTGACATGATCTAGACATACATGTCTTGGTAGCGCCACTTAAATGCACGTAACTACAGCTGGCAGAAATAAGCCTGGCAATAATAAAGCTCCCACATGCCTGGCAATGATAAAACTTCCATAGTGTGACAATGATAAAACTCTCACATCTGGTAATGATAAAACTCTCACATTTGGCAATGATAAAATCCCTTATGACTGACAATGATAAAGCTCCCATATGTTTGGCAGTGATAAATCTCCCATTTGTTTTGCAATGATAATGCTCCCTATTGTTTGACAATGATAAAACTCCCATACGTCTGGCAATGATAAATCTCCCATACACCTGGCAATGATAAAGTTCTCATACATCTGGCAATGATAAAGTTCTCATACACCTGGCAAAAATAAAGTTCTCATACATTTGGCAATGATAAAGTTCTTATACATCTGGCAATGATAAAGCTCTCATACATCTGGCAATGATCAATCTCCCACACATGTGGCAATGATAAAACTCCCACACATCTGGCAATGATAAATCTTCCATACACCTGGCAATGATAAAACTCTCATACATCTGGCAATGATAAATCTCCCACACATCTGGCAATGAGAATGCTCCCTATTGTCTGGCAAAGATAAAACTCCCATATGTCTGGCAGTAGAAGTTAAAAGTACATAGAGCAGATCAGAAACAATTCAAACATGTTAGTGGCAACTCCACTTAGCTAAACACAACCTGATTTGATAAACATGAAAACATTCACTTGAAGCTCAAGAGGGGGCACCAATAAACAGAACAAAAATCACAACATCAAATATCAAGACAGCTTCAAATATCAAGACACAAACACAAACAGCTTCAAATATCAAGACACAACCACAAACAGCTTCAAATATCAAGACACAACCATGGACAGCTTCAAGTACCAAGACACAACCACAGACAGTTTCAAATATCTAGACACAACCACAGACAGTTTCAAATATCAGGACACAACCACAGACAGCTTCAAATATCAAGACACAACCACAGACAGCTTCAAAGATCAAGACACAACCATGGACAGCTTCAAGTACCAAGACACAACCACAGACAGCTTCAAATGTCAAGACACAACAACCAGACAGTTTCAAGTAATACTCCAGTATTAAACAACAATGTAATCTTATTTATATATTCTCTGAATAAACAAACTCAGGGATGGCCAGAAAACACTGTGATGACCCTGCAGCTTTAGCCACCACTGACGGATGTATCATCATCATGGAATGAGCATGGCATTTATGTCATTTAATGTAAACTCCAGCAACCATGTGAGAATAAATGACATGATATCTGTGTACACACATAACAAAACATTTCTATCATTTGGAATATCTGCCTGTAATCTTAGAGTCAATCTACACGATGACTAAAAGTCACTCTCTATTTTTAAACTGTTATTTCTTCACTACAACCCAATATTTATATGAAACAAACATCTAGAAATAAAGACAATTATCTGCCATTTTATTACATCAAATGTGACATGACATTAATATTACAATTCAGCATTAGATCCTGTTTGTTCAACACATGATTTGATAGCAGGCAGTAATTGTTATTGTCTTCTGTAACATCAGTTTATTGGCCACTTCAGATTTTATTTTATTTTATTTTGTTTCTGGGAGTTATCAAAAACAACAACAACAAAACTTGTCAAATGTCTGCTCATTGTTTTGATATTTGTGTCATGTATATCCAGTGGATACAAGTCAGGATATAAACTCTTAAAGTTAGAAACTGATTTTTTATATCACTCTGTTTGTCACACTTTAAACAAATAATTAAACACTTGTTGATTGGTGGTGCTCTAATAAATCTGATTGGTCTGAAATTATTAAGAGATGTTGATGAAACAAAACTTCTCTGACATCATCAAAATATCAATCCTCCAAAGATGTGCAGACAAATTAAAACCAAAATGGTTGGATGTCAGTTTTATCATTGACAATAAAATCATGACAACATATTTTTGAGATAGCATATTTTCATGTATTTAGATTCGTAGAAAACTATACCAGACAGAACTTTATAAACCTTCATCAGTTTTAATGCAGTCTTAGTTTATATAAAACAGTATTGATAATTCACTAGCTTCACAGATAATTTGTAATAAAACAATCTAGGCCGTGAACAAGAACATATTCAATAAAATAAGTGAGCTGTGCCAACATTTTCATCAAAGACAGTATTCCAGCAATACTTAGACATTTACTTTCAAAACTGGCATCATTTAGCTAAGTAGTTATTCTTTTATGTCGTTAAATCATTTTAACAATGGAACGGTCTGTCATGTAAGTAAGGTAAAGGTAAAGGATCCTGTTACATGCCAATTAAGGCATACTGGGAATATGGTGTTAGGCCCATATTTTCTTGAACATCGGCACACTAGGGGTGATGTGGTCAGCATCACACAGGCCGCCTTAATCTTCCCAGAGTTGCTCTGGTACCGAATTCATGAGGCTGGGTCGACCCCGAAGTCATTTTCGGTCTAAAATGTCCCACCTCAATTGGGGATCAAACTATGGACCACCGAATTAGGAAGCCAGTGAACTAACCACTGTGTAAGTACCTTATGATTATTAACAACCAAAGTTAATGGTTTTATAAAGAAATTATGATTGGTAATACACAATTTTATGCATCTCACTAGGGAGACAGTTGTCTATTCCTTGAATGTATTTCTGAGAAACAGAATATAACTTAAAATAAAATTCCCTATCACACCGAATATAAACATAAAGCAGACGACAAGGAAATACCAAATCTCAAGTATCACATGTTATCATTTACAGAAGTGACCTTATGGGAAGCAAAGGTCACCGATTAACCCATCTCCTTGCTGACTCCTCCCAGTCTGTATTGCCACCCTCTTCATCATCTGTTCGTATAAATGACTCATCATCCGTCTGCAGAAAACTGTCCTCATCTGTCGTGTATCTGCTGCTTGTCATCTCCTATAAAATCAGGAAATATCCGATTGAAGATTACATCACATATGGGTCCTAAAGGTTCAAGATCAATTGACATATGGGTCCTAAAGGTTCAAGATCAATTGACATATGGGTCCTAAAGGTTCAAGATCAATTGACATATGGGTCCTAAAGGTTCAAGATCAATTGACATATGGGTGTGAACTGTCAAGAAATTAAGATTGTGTGGATTCTTATATCTGGGAGCAAAGCACAAGAGCACTGTATCATATCAGACATGCTATAAAGGGCAATAAAAGAGGATTGTGCACAAAGGTCATCACCTATCACGTCAAACAAACTGCTACAGAAACCAAAACTTATAAACAACTTTGTGTCACATAATTGGGGTCGCTCTCTTTTCCTCTCCTGCAGTATTGTTGTTTTAGAGTCATTGTTGCACTTCTTCTCTGTAATAATTCATCTTGTCTGTTTACCTGACCATCCCTGCTGAGAGAGTACACAGGTGATGCAATATTGACCAACAGTCAGGTTGGTAAAATTCTCGTGTACCAAACCTTGGCCATGCCGGATTAACTTGACGCATGCTCAGCAAGTTTATCGAGCACTGACATGGCTATTGTGATTCACTAATTACTGTCATGAAGAGTTACAGCCCAGATGGTTACGCGAGGGTCGGTGTTTGCACAAGGACGGGGAGATAAATTATCTGTCTGCAGACATATTACAGACATGCACCTGAAAGACGGAATGTTGTATTAACTTCTGAACAGAAGTGTTACAAGGACATCATTTGTGATAATGTAGGGAGTTGTAGTGCAATCATTACCGCAAATCGACGAAAATAACGATTCCTTATATGGAAAATGACCTTTTAAATAACATGCAGAATTTTCCTATAATGAAATTTTTTGGAATAGACACCATCAAACCACGCATGATTGTAACTACTGGCCGGCATTTGAGATGTAAACATAACAACATTTCTTACTGGAGCCTGGTCAATAGTAAACAACAACGTGCGTGGGGCGAAAGTTGCAATATAACCTGACACTTTAGTCGGTTGAAAGCACTGTGAAATTCAACTCATCAAGAGACAACTAAACCAGCCAGATTAAACAAATAGAATCAGAATCCATTTATTGGATCGGGCTTGTTTGATCCTCTTGAGGACTTAAAAACCCAGGAAAACTCTACCATTATTAGCAAGGAAAACCGGATTCTGAGGAATTTGAAACATGGAGTCAAAGTGGGAGCTTATTATAAAGTAACAACCCCAGAACACATGTAAGAGGCAACATGTTGCCATAGCCCTTTCTCTTAGCCAGCAGTCTGTCAGTGAACCAACTGAGGGGTACTATCTCTGGAACAAGTGGAGAGTATAAGTGGCCTGAAGTTGACGCTAGACACCATCATCAGACAGGGGTCTTAGAGATGCAGGATCAGCTTGATAGTTACTTCCCTGACACTTCTTGGAACGTGGCTACAACTTTCAAACTTGACCAGCGGAACAGTGTGAATCAGGCATCACATCTACAAAGAACCAAACATCAGCTGGAGCAGAACAGACAAACTCATTGGCAGTAAGTAGAAAGAAACAAATAAAAAAAGCTACCAAGTGAACTATCCCAACTTTTAATGCCATAACATCACCCATGATGATAACCATTTTTAGTAACTGTTAAAACATAATTGATTATATAAATTTCTTACTTGTAAAAGACAAATCTAAAGTTGAATTTAATCATATTGAATGACTACAGTTGTATGTCTCAGACCAATTTCGTAAATGCACTTAATCATAGCTTATGGGTTTAAGTGCATTTAAGAAACTGGTCTGAGACATACAACTGTAGACATTCATAATGATTAAATCAACTTTTATATTTTGTCTTATACAAGTGAAGAGGAAATTTAATAATCAAATTATGTTTTAACAGTTATAAAAATGAATAATTCCTTAAACAAAAAGTTATCACACTGGGTGATGTTATGGCATTAAAATTGGATAGTTCACTTGGTAGCTTTTTTATGTTCTACTTAGCTTCCAATGAGTATGTCCTGTTTTCTGCTCCAGCTGATGTTTGGTTCTTTGTAGATGGATGCCTGATTCACACGTCGCTGGGTCAAGTTTTGAAAGTTGTAGCACGTTCGCAAGAAAGTGTCAGGAGTAATCTATCAAGCTGGTCCTGCATCTCTAAGACCCTTTCTGATGATGGTGTCTAGCGTCAACTTCAGGCCCACTTATACTCTCACTTGTTCCAGAGGATAGTACCCTCAGTTGGTTTCACTGACAGACTGCTGCTCAGAGAAATAGCTAAGGCAAACATGTTGAAGCTGCCTCTTTACATGTGTCTGGGGTTTGTTACTTTATCATAAGATCCCCACTTTTTGACTCCATGTTTCAAATTCCTCAGAATCAGTTTTCCTTGCTAATAAGGAGAGTTTTTCCTGGGTTTTTTTAAGTCCTCAAGAGGAACAAACAAGCCCGATCCTATAAATGGATTCTGATTCTATTTGTTTAATCTGGCTTGGTTAGTTTCTCTTGATGAGTTAATTTCACATGCTTTCACCGACTAAAGTGTCTGTTATATTGCATACTTTCGCCCCACGCACGTTTGTTTGTTTACTATTGACCAGGCTCCAGTAAGTAAAATGTTGGTTTTATGTTTTACATATCAAATGCCGGCCAGTAGTTACAATCATGCTGGTTTGATGGGTGTCTATTCCCAAAAAATTTCATTATAGGAAAATTCCTGCATGTTATTTTAAAAGGTCATTTTTCCATATAAGGAATCGTATTTTTCGTCATTTGCGGTAATGATTGCACTACAACTCCCTACATTATCACAAATGATGTCCTTGTAAACTCCTTCTGTTCAGAAGTTAATACAACATACCGTCTTTCAGGTGCAATGTCTTAATATTTCTGCAGACAGATAATTGTATCTCCCCGTCCTTGTCAAACACCGACCCTCGCGTAACCATCTGGCTGTAACTCTTCATGACCGTAATTTAGTGAATCACAATAGCCATGTCATGCTCGATAAACTTGCTGAGCATGCGTCAAGTTAATCCGGCATGGCCAAGGTTTGGTACACTAGAATTTTCTACCAACCTGACTGTTGGTCAATATTGCTTCACCTGTGTACTCTCCAGCAGGAAAATGGTCAGGTAAACAGACAAGATGAATTACATGGAGTA
>JAMPIV010002532.1:0-49050 GCA_024509875.1 Oreohelix idahoensis
CCGGTCCTTCAAAGATTGAGCGGTAATGTTGTCCCTCACAGCGGACTCTGTTGTGTCCTGGGATCTGAGTTCCCTTGCTCTTTGTTTTCCCATGCTTGTCGTTGGTAGCTGATCTTCACTCCCATTCTGTAATCACTTGCAGACATGCCAAACCATCTTAGTTGGGCCTGTTCTACTTGGTATAATAGCAGGGGGTGGGATTTATAGGCCTTGGACGTATTCGTCCTGGGTGCGTACCATATTCTCTTCTGTGTTATACTTATCAACCACCTTCATTCAAGATTCACCTTTCTCCTATTCCTACGGCGTTTGCATGATCTGGTCTTTTATGGGGTTGTCTAGGGGGTAATTGCCCATAGGACATCGCATCCCATATGTCACAGGACTGGGGAAATAGCGAGTGGAGCCGGTCAATCACAGCCTTCTTTCGTTTATTCTTAACCAACCCTCCTCTCTTGCCTGAGTGAAGGAGGCCTCGAATTAGGGATGGCGCTGAAAAAGTACTCGCCAGCTGCTGCTTTTTGAGTGACAACTCTTCTATGATGCCTCCCTTTCGGTCTATAATAGCTCCGAGATATTTAAAGTGGTCGACGTTATCTGTGACATGACCCTGTTCTCCAGAATGCTTAATCTGATGTGAACGGTCGTCCCAATAGCAGATACGTGCCGTTAGGTTAGGGGAGACGTGTTCTAGAGACACTTAACTCACAAAAGTGCCTGGTCCATTCAATCGAGAGGTAGGGATGACCAGTTTTCCCTTGCTCGCTGGCCATTAGCCTTCCGTTAAACTCAAAGTCACTACCCAATTTACGAGCTGATGGGATAGATTAGAGGTGAGTGTTGAAACGCTGGATTCGAACCCACGGAGGCTTAGTGCACGCGGAGAGAGCCAAGCTCACTGAAACCAGGTCTGCCAATCGGACGATGATGTTACAAGAGCGGAGCAGAAAATAGTGAGTCCTCTATAGCCTTCTATGTGTTGAACAGGCCAGATCTCACAGTGTTGTGCATGGTAAATTTAGGCTGACAATATAAAAGAGCGGTTAAATTACTAGAGATTTGTGATGTTTGCCTTTCATTATACATGTGGTTGGATTGCAGGAAATGAAGAAATTTAAAAAAGTAACACTTTACAGTTGCAAACTCTTGGTTGGGGGTGACGGAGTGCTAAGACGAATACAGCGTCCGCGTCTGAATCTAGAGGTAGCTACTGGTTGTTTGTTTCGCGATTCCCATGTTGAGGGTGAAATATAATGTACATGGAATTATTGGTCCTAATGGTGTCATACTTCCCCTGGTCCCTGAGTAGTTAGATCGGATCATGGTGTTCCTCGGTAACGTGGCGAAAAAAAAAGAGAGGCATTACCCTCGTGCAGGAGTTGCGCAATTAAAAAATCTCCCACGATAGTAGTGAAATCGTAAAGAGTAGCCTGTTTTTAGGCCAGCTGCCCTGGCAAACATTTTAAAAAATTAGAAAACCTACACCCTAGAAAATAAAACTATTTATAGAATGTTGTGATTTCCTATATGGGGGGTCACACACCCCGGGACAACTCCGCCGGTGCACTTGCCGGACTTCTCATGCACTGTGCGATGAGATCCTCCTTATTTTAGATCTAAAGAAAAATACAACAAAAAATATGAACAATCTTGAAGCACGGTATGGAGGTGATCCGTGTTCAATGCTCGACAAAGACCTTCAAACCAATCAAAAACGGGATTATACGCACAAACTCTTCGGTTGCTTCTTTCTTCTACATTTTCTCAAATAACGGGTAGACAGACTCTATCTTGGACTATATCCATGATCGGTGAGGATGTTAAAATGGGAGGGAAGGGACTAATGAAGTCGGTACTGGCTTCAAAAGTGCTAATGTTACCAGGTGTGCTATTCCCGACTCCCCACTTGAGAAGACTAGGCTTCATAAAAGTCTCTTGCCTCTGCCTAACTTTTGTGTGTGGTATTCAGAATATCCTTAGGAGTATAACGCCCCGACGTAACTTTCTGGAATAGATTGATCAGGATGTGGAAGATTATTAACCGCGGTGGCCCAAAATGGTGGGGTGGTTTATGTGCAGATTTAATTGTCGACAAAATAATGTCAACATTACTCAAAGGTGAAATCAGAGATCTAGTCCACCATCTACTTACTTGTTGAAAAAGTATATGTGGAAATTACAGTATCTCATATAAAGTAGAGTAATAATTTGGAAGAACTAGGTACAGTTTCTCACATTTTAAGTTAGCACTAGTAGGAAGATTACAGTATCCTACATTTAAAGTAAGATAAATATGTGAAGATACAGTAAACTACTTCTATAAAGTAGTATATTTGGAAGATGTACAGTAATCTAATACTTAAAGGTAGAATATTGGAAGAGTATAGTAACTACTAACTTAAAGTAGTAATATTGGAAGAGTTACAGTATCTACATTTAAATACTATATCGAGAGAAATAGTCAGTACTACTACTCTCTAAAAGCAGTTTCATAGTTGGGAAGAGTTATTTAAGTATTCTTTACTAATTCTAAAGTAGTTATATATTGTAAGACAGTCTAACAGGTATCTACACTTAAAATAGTATATCGAAATAGTAAACAGTACATCATACTACCTTAAGGGAGGTTTTATGGTTGGAATGGGTTATGTTGGGTTGTTGTTTTGAGGAGGTGCATTAGGGTGGTGAGAGCGGGGCACAAAACAGCTGACCGTTATTGCCCCCTCTTCTCGTTTTATTCCCAACTTGGGTAAACCCTTTTCAACCATAAAATTAGGGTATAAATGGGGTATTTAGTTGTCATTTATTTACTAATTTTGTGTCAATTTAAATAATCTATTGTTCCTTTTGAGCAGTTGCTGAATTTTAATTTATATAAGTAATTTGTCCACTTTAACAATTTCTGTGCGTTTTGAGTATAGTTTACAGATAACGAATTAACTGAGTGAGACACACATCAAGCACTTCGTGTTTTAATTTGTATTAGTAAATTTAGTTCTTTTTGAGTTGGTGTTTTTTCTCATTTAACATAAACCTCACACATGTCTTTCCCTTGTCCCTATGAGTAGTTATAAGTTTTTTTCTCATTTTTATTTTTAAAATAAATTGATGTTAGTTCTCTTGTAGGCCGCTAAACTATTCACACATTCGTTTGAATGGCGTCGTAACAATATTAAAGTAATACATAACTACTTACGACGCAACAGCATCATTGAAGAGTACATTCAAATCTAGCTACTTAACCTAGTCGGTAACTGTGTGGAGGGAGCTGTAACTCATACATTAATCGGTCTACAGAAAGCACCTGATAGTGCTAGAGACATGCCTATCTGACTTCTCTCAAACCACCAGGCGTCACCACTTGGAACACATTCTGGTCATCCTACTACTTAAAGTATTTCTTTCCTTGGATCAGAGTACAGTCAGTACTACAAGCTTTAAAGTAGTCTACTGACACCGCAACTCTAACGCGTACTAATGACTTAATGCTAGTAGAATTCTAAGAGTGCATTAACCAATCTACGTTAAAGTAGTATATTTGGTAGCAGTACAGGATTTCTACTAACTTATACTAGTAACACCTTGGAAGACGTACAGTATCTGCTCCTTAACATAGCATACCCCAGGACCCCAGACCACAGATATGGTCCCACTTAATTCTTCCAGACTCATATTGGACGAGTAACAAACATAACCACCAACCCGTTCCCCACCCCCCCCCAAGATAAACGGAACACCACTGGCACACACAAGTTCCCCCCCCACTCTCCATCCCCCAACGAGACCATGCCCCCCCACAACCCACTGACCCCAGAGACCCTCATCAAAAAGCCGTGGATCCACCCCCCCCCCCCGCATACACCCTTTATCGTAAGGGAGGCAACATCTTTTACAAAAAGCTTTATTACAACTACAGAAGTAGATTTATTTAACCCTTTTTACATTATCGCGTAGAATGCTCATGACTGTACATTTAGGTATTTTTTTTTCTATTGATAATCGAATGACGCTGATCGACAGTCTACGTTTTCAACACTATATCACTCCAGAAATCAAGTACTGCCGTTAGAGGATTAACAACAGGCCAATCCTTTACAGGATTCCATCGCTAGTGAAGGCTAGATCAGGACCGACACCAACCACATACACCCCTAAAACCTAGATCATTCCTTTCCCCCCTGAAAGGCTCAGACTCTTCTTCTCTTCTCCCAAAACTATCGCTAATCTTAACTTGATGACCCGCGTACTTTACCAGTCTCATTCGTGCACTAGATTACACAACACACTCCTAGAAGAAACATCACTAAGTCTATTTCATTAAACTATATTTTATGGATTTGGCAATGCGAAGCAGACCATAAGCTGCATAATAAACGGACCATATTTTCACCTTACTACAACTACAAACAAATACAGGCAAATAACCTGCTTACTCGTAAGCAATACTTGAAGCCCCCTAACCACAAACTTAGAATGGTGAAAATTGTGCTTAGGAGTATACAAGCCCACATGAACAGATGGACCAACATTTGAGGGAATCCAATTCCCCAAGATTAGACCACAACCGATCCAACAATAACCCACAGAAAATCCAGCCAGCATAAGAAACAGTCTACACAATATCAAACAACCAACTACTCTCAATACAAACCAACAAAACATAAAGCAAAAGCACCCAAACCATCCCTTCCAAAGACCCCCAACAAAATCAAACTGGTCACAAAACTCCCATTCCAGTGAGAAGCCATCAACCGAACCCATATCGCTACCCTCAAAAACCCGAGACATTACCGACAACTACTTGGGCAACCACCCACTGACCAAGTCCTCCTCATACCCCCGCAACTAGCAATGGAACACAACTTACACCCTCAGAAAATAGCATAAAACTACAAACCAACGAAGTTTGGCGTAAAAAAGATTATGATATCAATAATATTTTCTTTATATCCTTTCTTTTCCACTCCGTGCCCTCATACGTTTATATATCACCTCAGTTTATTTATCCTCTTTCCTGTATTTTTCGCATCCCACGTCATCGACTCATGCCCACCACACTCATATTTTCTTTCTCTCGAACTATACTGAATTTTCCCCGCTTCTCCCTATCAACACTAAGCTAACGCATTTTACCCATCCCTCACCTAGTTCAATCCCTGTACAGGGTAGACGACTTTAACTCTGACCATCACTCCCCCCAAGTCCACTGATCCAGAGAGCAGAACCTTTTTCTTATTACCATTTCCTTCGTATACGTAGTCGATCTACGTACAAAGTTTCTCGGCGTAGGTTGTTTAATTAGCCTATTTTGTTTCTTCTCTTTTTTTTATATGGAGACATTATTTATTTTTTTTTTTTGTTTTGTGAAAATCTAAATTACACTTAATCTTAAATAAACACAAAAAAAAAAAACAAAACAAAAAAAACAAGATTAATTTCATATCATCTTGGTTTAAAAAAAAATAAAAAAAATGATAGGGGAAGACCGAATGAATGGGGGGGGGTCGAACACTAAGAATTATACTACACGGCTATTAACATAGAACTAAATACACCCCAGTTTAGACCCCCCATCCCGTGACTCAGCCTACCACTTCGCACTCCACCCTAATACATCCACCCGCTCCCACCTTCGCCTCTTCCTAACCCCTCCCCGCCTTGATCACAAAAAAACTACATACCAACACCCAAAACGATGCCACGCAGAATCCCTCCACATAGCCCCACAACCCTCCCGTAAATACAAACTCTACCATGTGGGCGCCCACCCCATTACAACTGTAAAAACACCGCTTATTACACAACCCACCCACCCTACCACTCCTCAATCGCCCCCCCCACCAACCCCCGCCCACCTTCAAGTCTGTATAACCCCATTCTCCCACCCCACGGTGTTCCCACCCCAACCACCCCCAACCCCAAATTTCATTTAGCTTAATTTTTTTACTTTTTTTTGCGCATACCCTTTTTTTATTTTTACGGGGACGGGGGTGGCCCCCACAATAACCCTGGTCCAAGAAGGGGGGCGGTCCCCCTTTAAACATTCTTTGCGGGGGGTTCCTGGTTTTTTTCACCATTGAGTTTTGACCCAAATACATTATAATTACATTTATGGGGGTTTCCCCCCCGATTAACCCCCACCCCCATAGCCCTTCTTATTTCACAGTTTAGATGGCCCTAGACGATAATCAAGCCCCCCAGCTGAAGGCTGTAAGTTTATTATTGAACGTTTAAATATAAACTTACCGTACCATAGTACCACGCGTACACAAAGAACATTTGCATATGTTATGTTGTTTTTATTCGTTAGACCCCGCAGGGCGTGCGAAAAGCTGAGACGTTGTGCTACCTGCCCCACTTTTTCCCGCCCCGTTTCTTTTATCTTTGCCAATTTTATCCCGCGGATAGATTATCCATGAAACTTTTTTATTATCTTTAAAAACCCCCATCCAGTTAAACCCCCACTGGAATTGCATCTGTGGCATCCATAACTGCTTTGGGGGGAGTACCACACTTAAACAAAAGATCACCAAATAAAGCATAATGGGGCCTGGGGGGGGGCACGATTTTAAATTCTATTCCTGATTAACCTAAACCTCCAAGTACACGAGGGGGTCAGCCCTTGTACAATAAAAAATCAAACTATTAATATCAAAAGTACCCCCCAGTTCCTCCCCGTAAGATTTTTTTACCCCTGCAAAAAGGTGCGATCCCCAAATAAAGCCCCCCCCCATATCCCAGAGGACCCCATATTACTCCTGTCATTCTAAATTCGCTATAGAAATCGCTAAAGCTTTTTGGGGGGACACACCCCCCCCCCAACCCCACCACCCCTTAGCCTGGGGGGGGTTCTTACCCCCCCCTTGGACAGACCCCAAACTATTCAAACAAACCCCCAGTAATAACCCAAGAAAACCATTTTCCCACTTGAATGCAATGAGTAACCACCCACCCACCCGTCTTTTTTGGAGACAGTGATGTGATTTCCCCTTGCCCCCATTTTGATCGTACCCACCATTCTGAGGGTCTTGGGTATGGTAGGGGTGTCTGTAATTAATTTTATTTCCCCCCCACCTTGGGGGACCATATTTAAGGGGTTGTGAAGAACGAATTTATTTTTGTTTTTAATTTTTTTCAGACTGAATTTTAGTAGATCCCCCCCAGGTTACTGCAGGGATTTTGGGTTAATTGGTTTGTTTTTATAGGATGCTTCTTCCACATTTTTCGGGATTTTGGGTGGGTCCTTAGGTTACCCGCATAATATGCTACCACCCCTCCCACCCCCCAACCCTTCCAGGAAAGCTCAACCATCCCCCCCACCTAAATGGGGATCCAGAGTTTACCCCATTAGTCTGGGCCACACCCACAAGGGAAAATCCTAGACTAAAAATTAATGGAACAGGTTAATCCCTGGACCCCTTTTTTTTGGGGCCCACCACCCCCCCCCATCCCCAGGACTACCACCCCAACAGGGGGGGGGAGGGGGGGGGGGATCATACCCACCAATTGGGGGTTCTTTATCTTTCTGGAGCCACCCCTGGACCCGTTATGACTATGTAATCTTAGATTTAGGCCCCCCATTTTTTTGTTGAAGTGAAGTGTTGTTGTTGCATAATTACACAAAATTTACTAACTAATCTTAAACAGGGTAGGGGGGTCACAAACCTCACAAGCCCCGAAATATCTATTTTTGTTCACTTTGTCATAGGTCTAGCACGGTGTTATTTGTCAATAAAACTATTGTCGATACAGCCTTACCTCAGTCAGACTGAGGAATTACTGGGGAGGGCCAGGTTGGCGGGACCCTTCATACATATATGGTTAAACATGTGTACTCGACCAGGGGGATACTAACTCTAATTTTATAAATAGGCTGACTTGATGAGTGACCCTTTCGGGTTCAGAGACAAGAATCGCTAACATATTCTACCAACCACACTAGGGGGGTTGAAATCTATTCATAATTTCATCACCTCATAGGGGGGAGTACTGGGGGGGGACTACATTAGGGGGGGGGGGGGTCTATTCAACAAGGGACATCAAATTAAGGCCTTAAGCATTGGGGGAAACACCAATTGGGCGGACAAATGGGGGTCTCAACCGGGGTATTTTTTTAAACTTAGAGGGGGGGGGGGGTAGAAGACTAAAAGTAAAAAACATAATTAAATTTTATAGGGGGGGGGGGGGGGGGCGCGGGGGGGGAGGGGGGGGGGGTATTCATGAAATAGAATAAGAGGGGGGGGGGGGGGGGGCTGGTGGAAAAAAAAAAAAAAAAAAAAAAAAGAAAAAAAAAAAAAAAAGAACAAAAAACAAAAAAAAGGGGGGGGGGGGGGGGGGGGGGGGGGGGGGGGGGGGGGGGGGGGGGGGAAAGGGGTTTTTCCCCCCCCCCACCCATTAATGAAGCATATCTAACCCCCCCCCCCCCGGATGATATTAGTCGTGGGGGACATGTTAATCCTCGGACCCCCCCCCATACAAAACGGCTGGTAGAGGGGGGGATTGGTGGGGGGGGGGGGGGGGGGGGGGGGGGGGGGGGGGTTTGAGCTTGGGGGGGGGGTGGTATTGTTAAACATAAAAAAAAAATTACGAAAAAAAAAAATGCCTCTTAACCCTTAAACTATCTTCAGGGGTGAACTTTCTATTCGTTTGATTGTCAAAAAAATTAAGGGTTATTTTCTTTTCTTATTTTTTATTTTGGGGGGGGAGGGGTAAATTATTTTGGGGGGGTCCACTGATAGCTTAACTTTATGGTGTGTTAGTCGTGTGTGTGTTACTACCAATATTTTTTGTGCATAGTCCGCCGGGACATGACTCCTCATCCGGGGGGGTTACTTTTTGGGGTTATTCCGGGGGTCTGGGGTGGGGGGGGGGGGGGGTAATCACACCGTATTTGCCGGGGGTTATTTGTGGGGGGGGGGTAGGGCGGGTAGTTCAAGGTATATATTTATAGACGGGGTTTTTGGGTGGGGGTGTTACCAGTTATTATGATTCGGCGTGGGGGATTCTAGGGGGGTGTAAGACACACACACAACACAACACACACCTCCACACAAACACACAACAAATCCGATCATTCACCACACCAATACACCCAAATCTATCTATCTATCAACAGACTGACCGATACGAGAGTAAATTTTTTTTTTTTTTTAAGTCCATTTCACACGTATTATATAACATAACTACAAAATTCCAATAGCAAATATTGCCTCAATCTTGTAAAACAAACCTTACCGAAACCACAATCTTGTAAAACAATCCTTACCGACACCCTATCTATCTACCTACCTATCTATTTAATCTAATTTTGGGTTTGGTGGGGAAGGATTTTTAATTGGGAGTTATGTTGTGGGAATCTATCTATCTACCTAATATATCTATCTATCTATCCACGTTTTGATGGTTTGGGGTTGTGGGGGGGTGGGGGGTTGGGGGTTGTTGGAGGGTTGGTTTTTTTGGTATTGGTTGTGGTGTTTTTGTTTGTTGGTTGGGGGCCCCCCCCCGGGGGGTGGGTTGTGAATGGGGATGGGTGGAGCCCTGCCTAGGGGGGTGGTGTATTTTGCCTAGGGGGGGTGGGGGTTGTTGGGGGATGGGATTTGGGGTGGGGTTTATCTATGATGGTTGGGGGGGGGGGGGGGGGGGGGATTGGGGTGTGGGGGTGGGGGTGGTGGTGGTATCTATTGGAATTAGTGGGGGGATTTGGTTGTTGGTGGGTGTAGTGGGAAGGGGGGTGGGATGATTGTAGTATTATGGGTAGATTGAATTGGGGGGGTGGTTTGTTTGTGGTTATGGTGGGAGTGTGATGGAGGAAGGTGATATTATGGTGGAAATGGTTATTTATTGGAAGGAGTGTGAGTTAGTGTGGGTTAACAACGTGATGTATGTTTCGGGGGGTGGTGTTGGGGGGGTTTTTTGGTGTGCCGTTGGGGGGGGGAGTTGTGTTGGGGGGGTTAAAATGGGTGATTTTTCGAGTGGGTCGGGTTCGTTGGTAGGGGGTGTGGGGGAATAATATGGGGGGGGGGGGGGTGTTATAGGGTGATGTGATTATGATGGTGGGGAAAGGGTGATAGGGGGGATGGAGGGTTGGTGTGTGGTAGGCTTGGTGTCGGGATCCGGGGATTAGTGAGATTGCGCGAGGCGGGGGGGGGGGGGGGGGGGGGGGTTGTGGTTAGGGGATAAGGGATAATTAAGGATGATAGGTGTTATATGGGAGTTATTTGAGTATGTTCGCAAGTTTCTTAGGAAGTTATTTTTGGTACATCGTGATATTGTTAATTATGTATTTAGCATCATTAGGTTTTATTTAGTTTTTCACCATGATAGTTTTGGTTATGAATGTTAGGTTTATTAAGTGGGGGGTGTTGGTTTTCGTTTGAACAGCATCAATTATGGTATCCTATTCACTTTTATATCTGGTTGTTTAGTGTGATTCTTATTGTATGCATAGTAAATAATATTTGTTAGAGGTAATGTGTGTAGATTTTGCATACGGTTGATTTTGTCGGCTTAAGTGTATTGTTAGGGTAGTATTTAAAATTCCAAGAATTTGGGAGATAGGTTTTTATGTATGGATTGGGTAGGGGTACTCAAATGCTCACATTATGTTTGGTATTTTTTACATATTCTATTGTTGGGATTTTTTTTCGATTGTTTTATTGAGAGAGATTTTTAAATGGTACTATATGTTGATAATTCATACGTTTCTATTTTGGGGAAGATGAAACTATAGATGTGTGTATAGGGGTAGGCGGAGGGGGGTTAGGGCCTTGAGTTTTGGTGGGGTTGGATAAATTAAGTATGTTGGATTAAAAGGGTAAATGAAATTGTTGATTATGGTGTGTGACTGTGTTATTGCGCCCACTCAGTATCAAGCCCGAATACACAGACTCGAAGCGCAGTCGATGGGTTTTAGGGTTTATACAGCACTTCGGCAAAAAGAATCATTTCGACGTGTTCCACTTTGAGAAAATGCCCTCGTAACGCCAGTTGACTGTTGTTTATAAAACGGACTTCGAACCTATTGTTTGTTTGACGGACTGGGCCTTTCGTGGACTTGATTGCATTGTTGCCAGGGACGAAGGTCGTACAGATAACCATTGTGGACGTTGCAGATAATGGGTAAGAGGAGGACCGTTAAATGTGTGTGGGAGGGTTCATAAGAGTGATGCACCAACAACGTTCCCATACGCATTGGAGAGACGTCCATCTGATTTTGTCAGAGGTGTGATCAAAGGCGCTGTTATTGATGACCCCATCTACCCATCATATAGGCTGTAGAATGTGTATTATAGGGAAACCGGAAGAGCCAATAAAAGCCAACCAGTAGGCCGCCCAGAAGGCAAGACCAAGAAGAAACGGGAGCCTGCTCCGAATTTGTATCCCCATGAACTTATAGAGGCGCAGGACAAAAAGGACCATAATTTGGAACCGGGGCTGCTTTAGGAAACAGCCCTGGCCAAGTGAAGGACCCTAGACAACCGGGGGAATTTCTTTTCTAAGAAAGGCGATCTTTTATAATCGGAGACGGGCAAGCCTGAACAAGGTATTAAATCAGCTCAATAGTACCGGAAAAAGTAACAGAAATCTAAATCCTAGAAATGGGGACACTCCTATTCCCTTTAAGCGACATATGGACACGAACGAGCCCCCAAGCCAGCGAAAACACACTTCACTATTAGTGGCAGAAAAGAATACTGAATATTTCAGATACGTCCCCAAAAGCAGGGAAGTCTCCCAGTGCCACGGGTGGGCCACCCACATGGCATATGGACCTCCCCCCCCCACCAAGGTAGGGGGGGTGCCCATGGGGGAGAACTGCCCATAAGTGGGAACACCATTTGGAACGTGTTTATGCTGTCGATAAAGTAGTTACCCCTAGCAGAAGGTGACCAAACACATAGTGTAACCAGTTAATAACGTTGACCCTAGTCGAACACAATGCACAATGTGGGCCGAAGCTATAAACCGCTAACATGCACAGATTTCGAAGCATTTGTATCGCAGAAGCTCTAGTATGCAGATTTTACAACGGTTTGGGAATTCCCTGTCAATAAAGTTTAAGACGGTGGACAAATGGATCCCATTCCGTAAGCCTGTTAAATGGATGGAGTATCTTTAAGTCTTGAGGGCCAAACACATCCACACCAGCCCCCTACCATCCGGCAGAAATGAGGGCTCGTGATACGTCTTTCAGTGGCCGTCTGCCAACATGTCGCATAAGGGCGAAGTACTTAAGCTGGGACAAGAACAACCGAGGAGGAGAGGATGGGATCTTTCTTTATGTGCCACGCCCTATTGCTGTACAGGGAAGTTTCCCCGAGTGCCTCAACGGTTTTTCCCCCGCTACACTGTTTATTTTTCGGACAGGGCACCTTATCAAGGGGCCCGTCATGTCAGCCTAACTCCAAACACATGTGTCGCTGACAAGACCCATGCGCGTGCGGATGAGACTGTTACCGTCAGCCAGTAGAATATGTATCTGGAAATGAAATGAAAGGCTAAACGCAGCTAGGATGTGGGAAATATAGCACACGTACTCAACCTTAAGAAGAAAGCTACTCGCGCAAAGCACGGCAAACATACAATCAAGCAGCAAAGAAAAAGGATTAAACCATTGGAAGATAAAGAAATTAGGATGTCGTCCTACTCGAGCCAAACGTAAGCAACAAGCTACTGCATCGGGAGGGCAAGGCCGTTTACCGTCAATGAAAAATTCTCGTGAGAACGAATTAATCAATCTCTATTAAGAGGGAAAGGATGAAGGTTTATACTCACGTTAAATCTGTTATTGAAGAAATACGTGGAAAGAACGGTGCCGTCCCCGACATCTCCTGGCATCGCCATAGGCTACAGAGGAGTTGCAGATGAATGACGAATAGTTTCCGAATAGGGTCCATAATTTGCAGGACAAACCGAAATCATTTCGAATATGTAAAAAATTTGGTGACACTCCGCTCTCTGAAGTAACAACATACAGAAAACCGAGGGCTTTACTGCAACCGAGTACAGCCATCAAGTGGCTACGGGATGTACCTGGGCGAACGAGCATCTCGTAGAGTTAGAAATGAAACGAATGAAGCAACGAGGAATCACGCCCGTCTGTTATTGCGACACCAGATTATACCCTATTCCCGTATGCGAAAGCTGAACATACGCTACCGCAAGGACAGTGGATAGACAAGCTTACATAAAACAGCAATTATCACGCGACGTCTACATCGCCCGGTATAGCGCGAGCGCCGTAGTGCAGTTGCAGAAGCCCACTAAGGTGAAGTTTCGGCTGTGTATCGATTACCGTCCTACTTAACACAGTAACGGAAATTTCAGCCGGAACCACCAGGGGCGATAAAGCGCTTCTGAGCTGTTTAGCAAGACTAAGCAAGGCGAGGCGGATTTTTCTCAAAGATGACCCGAGTAAGGTGTACTTACAGATACGAGCAGTCAAAGAGTAAACTAAGCCATTGCTGGCTATTTCATCACCTATTGAAGGAACACTAATACGTTTTAACGTGATGCCATTCGGGTTACACGACAACGCAACCAGGCGTGTCACGAAAGGAATGATGAGAAAGCCTGTTAGAACAATTGCACAGTCCACATGATCACACAACTTGAGGAAATGGACGATATTTACTAATTGCAAGCAGTACACATATGAAGAACACATGGCTACGGTATTGAGATGCCTCCTCATAGACTACAGGAAACAGGTCTCACAGCTAACCTAGCAAGTGTTTAATCTGGCTACGAAAACTTGACTTCCTGGGGCATACCATTGTCCACACGGGTGCCAAGTGGTGCCAGTTTGCTAAGGAACGTAGAGAAGAATACTTGTTGCCTCAAGACAAGAGCCAAGGACGAAGAAAGAAAAAACACGATCGTTTCTTATCACTATGTGCTACTATTACCAAGAAATTCATCAGAAAACTGTTCAATGGTTTGACAGCACCACCTTACTTAGACCTTCAGTTACGGAAAAAGGGGCGACCAAAGAGAATTTATCAGGGATCAAAATTGAAAAGACTCTTACGTCACGGCTAAGGGTGAAACAGTTGATTGACCCTGAATATTCCAATTCTGTGTAACTGACACTGGCTGATATTAGCCAAAACCCTATCATATTGCGAGTTGAAACGCATTGGAGACAGAGTGCAATCGTGGTCAACTGTCTCAGCGTTCATTGCAGCGCCGACGGAACGATCCGACCAGCTACTTCCCAGTGGCAAAAACGATGCAAGGTCGTAAGTTGAATAAAGGCCAGAACACAATTAACTCCTATCCACAGTGGAAAGCGAAATGTCCTAGGTGCACTAGTTCATCGGATATACAGGAGGCACCATGATTCTATCCTTTATCGGGAGTAACAATTCAACTAAGTGCACCAGACCGACCATGGCGCTTCCAACTAATCGTTGGTCTTTGGGCGCTAATAAGGCAATTTAAACGCGAAAATAAATGCGCTGGGGCCATCTGTCTGTCTTAAGCGTATATATATACCTTATTAAGCGTCAATACTTTCCAGGAAGAAGACAACTTGTGTGTGAAGCAGACTATATCATGAGAAGGAATTGGAACAGAGACGGAGGGGTGAAGATGATAGTGAAGCGAAAACAGACACCCTGAAGCTAAACGGATATAGGAAATTATCTTATACATCCATCTAACGTAGAACCGGATGCGGTGCGGTCACTTCCCATAACATAAAGTAGGGGGACGTTTCGAGTCCGCATAGAGATATTTGAGTCAATAAATTGTTTCTAAATTCGCTTTATATCTTTTCATACCCGTGTCCCTCTACTTTATTATACACTTTTATCCTTTCCTTATTTTTTTCGCATTCGTATCGTTTGCGAAAATATATTTCTTTCCCATTCTGACTTACCGTTTTTTAATCATCACTGGTACCGCATTTTATTACATCGATTCAGGTCGCTGCAGGTAGATCGACAAACATTGGAATATCCGCAAGTCCAGACAAGAGAAGCGTGGCGCGACAATTTGTCTAGCATTCCATCGGACACGTACTTCTACGGCTAAAGATCACGTGCGAGGTGTGGAAACTGCCAATCTGCCTCGACCAGAATGAGACATTCGTGTCTAGCATTTCCATCTGAACGGCACTCTACGGCCAATATCTTAGACCTGAGGTTGTATCAAAGGACGCGGTAGTGGCAGTTTATAATGAGCAATCTCGATGGTTTACGTAAGATGTTTAAGAGGAGAAGGGGAAGACCGGGAGGTAGTAGAGGGGGAGTAATCAGAAATAATGTTGAGATCCTTTGTCTATTTTCAATTTTTATCTTAAACTGGAGTTTAGATTTCATGTCACTCAGTAATCTTCGCAGTACAAGACTAGAAACAACCTACGTTCGATTTCCTATTAATCTCTTGTTTACATAGAAGATGGAATTTAGTTGGTCGAAGGTGAATTAGTTTCCTTAGTAGTCTACGTGTTTTGAGGTAACTCAAATATCATCTAAGATATTTTGCTAGACAGAATAAGTTAAATTTGCTTATTACATCTCTCATTTATACTATTTAGATTTCTGTGCAGAAGAAAAGGATAAAATATTAAGTCTGTTATATTACTATCTAGTTGACTAGTGTTTTCAGGTTGTGAAACTCAGAATAAATTAAAATACACTTCTAGCTTACAACTATCATGCAGGCGTGAAAATAAATTTTGAATTCATCTACAACTGCTAATAACCATCCAGATTCCGATAGAATCTTTTAAAAAAACAAACTGTATAACTGCAACTGACTATTCAACAAATGAGGTATTAACGAAATACACATGTATTTCTAATTCAGATGAATTAATTTTCACATACGGATATAACATATTTCACGGGAAGTTTAAAACGATAGAAGATGCAAGCTCTAGAGCGCGGCTTGCAGTTTATTAATGTGAAGTTTTACTAACAGAGGTAACATAGTAAATGAGTTTACAGTTAGATTGCTTATCCCATTACAGGACGGAGTGTCAGATCAACCCACACTCTTATTGGGCTTGTTTTGTGAATTTTTCTAGGCAATTTTTAACGTCTTCAGTAGTTTGCCATTGCTATTCTTATCGGTACTGCAGCACTTATACCATTGTTTAAAAATCCTACTCTCACAATGCGATCTTCATAGACTATGTGTAGTATAGTGTTTTATATGTTGGGTTTTTTTCTTTATTCCGGTGAAAAACTGGGGGAGACCCAACTCCTACCTACGTTGACAGTACAGAGAGTAAGTATCTGTCTGAATAACATAAACATTTTATTTCTTTCAAGACGGTCCGTGGTTTATCAAGTAAAACCCTGTCTGGCATTGCATTAGTCATCCAGAACGACAGAGTACCCATTTCCATAACAACTCTATTAAGATTTTAAAAAAAGTAATACGTGGCCTATCGCGCCAGATTTAATTTCTTCCTGAGAGAATTCTCAAGTACATATTCAGCCCTTGTGGCAATGCAAAGTATTAATATCAGATAACATTCCGACACTGACGTTTTTGGACTGGAGTTTGTGGCGTGACCAAATAAAAGTCCTAGACAGAGATAGTTTGATGGCACCGGGACCTTGACGTTTTCCTCATTAACTAAACAACCTAAGCAATGATCAAACACAGTGCTCCGGCTGGTAAAAGTTCGAGCCTGGACAATTTTTTTATGTGGACAGAACCAGATATCCCCTAAAATCATAAGTATAAACCACTCAGAAAAAGTTTCCTGAAAGGCATGTGAGAAAATTTCTCAATACCCGTCTTTTTGGAACTGGGGATTCTTCATTGGCCCATGAATCCTACCATTAAACGAGTTCTGTAAATGTGCATGTCCTAAAAATTTGTGGTTCCCAGAAGTTGCTACCCTAAAAGCAGTAAGTATACGAATGAAAGAGGCACGTGGATCCTCAGCTGATTGCATTAGAAGTGAATGCAGGACTGCCACTGATTGCTATCTTTTATTCGTTAATTTTTGAGCAACCCATTTTGTTGTCTTAAAACTTTCTTTATGCAAAGTTTTGTTTTTGTTGCTAACAAAATTTATTCCTTAGGATTAGATCAGAGAATCCAAGTCTGTTTTCAAACCCTTTTAAAAGGGGGAAATCTTAGACTAAAACATATGTATCCGTTGACACTTGGGGGCTATCAACTATTCTTCTAACAAGGACTGTATAGAGGCCCCCTTACCTATGGGCTAATACATCGAGTAGGAAATAGAGATCATTACCAATGTGGCTCTAATCAATCTCTATACTGTAGCCAAATCAATGAACTTTATGGACTTATGCTTGTAAAAGTTTGATGTTATTTTTTAAATATGTTTGTTTATGAGTATGTATATTATGATAAATTAAACTTCACAATTAAACCTTAATTCAGTTGTGGCTGTCAGTTCGTTCCCAAATATCTATATTTTTCATTATCATAGTTTTCACGTTTGTGTGTCTATTGTCGTCTCTTATGTGTGTGGGTATGTGAGAAAACATATATGATTAATATATATTATAATTAGATTTTGTCTGACTAATCTAACTCGTTGTAGATGATAGGATGACTGTGAGAAGCTTTCTCGAGTGTCAGAGGGACATAAATCTACTATAATTTTCCTCCAACCTCACGTCGTGGAAAACTATTTCAATATTTATTATCACCTCCCCACTGAGCTAACACTTTATTTTCTATGTTCTATTTCAGAAGGGACCAAACTAAAGTCCCTTAATCACCTATCGCAAATCTACGACAAAGGGAAAAATACAAGATTGCAGAAATTCATAATTGATGAAAATAAATGTTACTATCAGTGCCAGCTTATAAATTCTTACATTGGAAATGATCCTTTTAGAGATAAAGTCCATAAACAAGCAAAAAAAAAAAAAAAACAGGTTTTGGACTGAATCTGTTTTACTGTGCAGACCTATATAGCCACATTGATTATCATCAGTTACAACCATCATCAACACCTGGAATGTGTTATTTCACCGCTGTCGCAATCTTACGAATCCACGGACTCAACCGGCCTGCATTCTTGGTCCGTTGTAGACCAGAGAATGCCATGCACCAATCTGCAAGAGGCATTGTGGAGTTTTTGCATGAAAGGTTGTTAACTGTAATCTAATATGACCTATGAAGACATGACATGCAGAGTATCTGCCAGCCTCGTGCACAACCGCATAGTCAGTCCCGCCTCTTACGAAGTTAGAAACCTGAGTGAGACAGCAGTAGCCTCTTGTTTCCATCTAGTTTATCCTCCCAGGAACTACATTGGGCGTTCCCAATTATATTATTACTATCGAAATGTACAACGTCAGAAATGGCATCCCCAGGGAAATCTGACTAAATACAGCTTCACGATCTGGTAACCTGTATCAGCATGACTGTAGCACATTCTAGTCCATAACTGTAGAACTCATTTTGCAAGAGAAATTCTGAGGAAGTCTTGATTGAGAGGTCACACAAACCTTTGTAGTTTTGAAGATACAAGGGACAAAGATTATCATTGGCTTCTTTTTTATAAATGACAAGAAAAGATAACAAGGTTGCACTTGAATGAAACACCCCTAACAAAAGAAATGTAGAAAAATTGTAACAACTTATACTTCATTTGGAAGTAATTTACACAAAGTTGGAGGGGACAGACAAATGAAAATCTAAAAATAAGAATACAAAAAGAAAGAGGAGCTTTTCATATGCAATTGGGAAACATAAATGAGATCTAGAGGAATTTCACAAGTCCAAACTCGAACATAAAAATCTTCACCAAAAAATGTGAAAGTCAGTACCCTATTGTATAGAGCTCTGAGAACATGGAGTCAACAACAAAAAAACAAAACCACAAAAGCTGCAGACACTTTTATAAACGGCTACTTGCGTAGAATAGAAGTACTGAAAATGGTAGTTGTGACATAGTCCACAAAAATGTTAGTAAATTGAATAGATTAAAGAACCAGACAAGTGCCAGTCTGGAACAAGGAGTTAAGAAGAATACGGACGCTAGCAATGGGGATAGTGGAACGTCACATAGAGTTGAACCTGCGTTTGATAGCCAATTTTACAAAGGCAATCCTTTTTCTGGATTCCACTGGTAAAGAAGAGGCAGAGTATAAGAGCTCCAAAAAACACATAGGAGAAGAGTAACTGGAAACAGATTTGGTGAAAAACGATGTGTGGAAATACTAGGAAATGGAATGATTTGCGGGATGGCCAGGACAGGGAAGACTTGGCATGGGTCTTATGTTGATAATGGAGGCCTATGGCTCCTTGGGGATGCTAAGGGATATGAACTTGACAGTATCTACTACTTAAAATAGTATATTGGAAGAGTACAGTATACTACTAACTCTTAAAAAAGTACATATCGAAAAGACTTTACGCAGTAGGGAAATTTACATTAAAGTAAAATATAGGAGGAGCATCACAAGTATCTACGAGAACTTAAAAAAGGTATATTCGAAGAGTACAGTATCTGCTACTTAAAGTAGTATATAGGAAGAGTACAGTTATCTACTACTTTAAAATCCTATTTTCTTCTTTCCGTCCCCTTGGGCTGACAAAGCAATCAAAGACCATACCGTGTTTATTTATTATTTTCCACGCCTAGTGCCGTCTGAATGGCAGCAATAAGAAACTATCTCAACTTTTATAACACATAAGTGAAGGGAAACCCGAGGCCAGTAAACAGTAATAAATATTAGACAAACATAAAGGTATGTTTTCAGGCACTCGTAAGAAATAAATACAGAACTTCCTTTGCTCTGGTCACTGCAACTTCGTTGGTGCCTCAACACTGGATTCATGCTTAGCATCTCCGTCTCCACAGTTCTCTGCTAAGCGGCTTTTGGCCGATCCTGTTTTATCAGGCAGCACTTTAGTTTAGCTACGACTTAAATAGTATTAACCATATTTATTTCATTAATTTTCATGTTCGCTCCAGGTTAAAGGAGTTTTGAGCCACAAATGTAGCTAGCTGGGCTCTTACAGTAGGAGCCTGCAATCAAGCAGTTCATATGCCTTTGCCCAGCAGTAGGTTTTCTGTGGCAATTCCGTTTACATGACAAGGTTGCCAGCTCATACACAACCTGATATTAGTTGCCTTGTATCGACCATGCCTGAAAAAGTAGTAGTCCTAGCCTTTCTTAGTCTCATTTATAAAACCCAGAAACAGTAAATCGGAACAAATTTTATTACTAGACACAAATTAACAAAAACTAGTTAATCTTGCGTATTTACCACATAATTTAATACTGCACACAGACTAGCTCTCAATTTCACCAATGAAAAGCCTTTTCCCGACCAACTAAGTAAACCCTTATTCATTTTAACCGCAGCTGGTGTTAGTAAATTTGTTTTGCTCCACAAAAAAAAAACACCGTCCAGACCAGAAATGTCTCATTCATATTTGAGGGCAATGTCAGCACCTAATGTAACTGGACGGACCTTGTTGTCTCTAGGTTTGACCCGGGCGCCTCGCCAAAACGAGGCAAACCTCCGCTCAATAACAACAAAATAACTAAAATTATATATCTACCCTTAACATAGTTTTGAGCCTACTACATTTGCACACCACACGCCTATGCACTTCGGTAGTTTTTTCAAAAGAGAATGAATAACGACACTAAATTTGATTTAATTAACCTCCGTTGCAATTTCTATTAATACAATTATTTTCATTATATCATGCTAAATAAGATGTGTTGTTTAACTAGGAATGCTGTGCTTTCTGCTGTTTTGCAGCTCTCAATGCCAACATTAGAAGAGTCCTTGGTATTATCTACACAGTAGAATCTAGGCTTTCCTGTGGCTTTTCTGCCATTTCCGAAACGTGTTTGAGTTGAAGTTATGAGCTCCAGTTTTTCTCCATCTTGGTTTGCATTTTAAAGATCTTCATAGAACTCAATACACACATACAAAAAACATCAGATGGGTAAAAAAATAAACAGACACATACCAGTGGAACAAGAGGCAATGGCAAACGCGGCATAGCATAATACAATCATTCGAGTAAAAACCAGCTCATTGCATAGCAAATGCAGTAATTATTCTTGAAACATCCCAATGGTAAAGAGAAACGAGAGAAAAAAGAGGAAGGCCGAAAGAACACACGGAGAAAGGAACTGGAGACGTACATAAAAAAAAGGACAAAAAAGAAGATGAGAAAGTCTTAATCTTCTAAAGACAACCGGGCCTAAGAGAAATTGGGCGTTGCCATATCTAAATTTTCAGCCTACTTTAAATGCTTTTGTCAAAGTGAATCTGTAGCTTCTTTTGGTAATACCTTATAAGCCAACGTGCAAAACTGTCCTTAAAATGTGCGTAAAATCTAAGAAAAGATGGAGAGAATCAAGTTTCGTAAGCATAGAACAAACTAAGTTAAGAGAATTCTTCAGTATACTCAAAAAAAGAGGACAAATAAGATAGTTGTAAGGAGCGAAACCGAAACATCTATTAGGTACAGAGTAAATGGTTCTTTGTCATCGAAAGAAATGTTAAAGTATAACATGACACAAAATATGACAATTTGAAACGTAAAGACCACATGCCATGGTAATGATGTTTTCATTTAGAAACCAGGAAAAGAGTCCAGGTTTGTAATGTTTCCATTTGAAGAGGCGTTGTTAAGTGCGTAGAAAAATAATGGAAACACTTTAGACCAGTGCGCAAATCTTCTCTAATAATTTGATAGGTATGACCGCAAGGAACCAAACGTAACGATGACTGAAGGAGGGACCATGTATTAAAAAGTTATAGATATAAAAAAAAAAGACACTCATAAATATACAAACTGGCCCGTTGTGGTTTATGGTTGAGAACGTTCGCCTGCAGAGCTCACGACTGATGTGTTTTATTTTGTTTATTTTAAATTCAGCCATCTATCTTCAGTTTTTTAATAAGTGTGTTTTTGGCAAATATTAATTTCCTAATGCATGTATATATGTATTGACGGCCTTACTTGCTCGGTAGAAGGTGAACAGTAGAGAGAAATGGGGAGGAACTAACTGATTGCAGGGGAAATTATTCTATTCTCATGACATGAAAAAGAAAGCACAAACTATAAGTCTCTGCGGTTGGTCACGGTTTGCCTCCTCTTAGATCTGCAGTAGTGGTCCAACAGTGACCAAAACCTCAAGAGTAACTGATGTGGGTCTTCAAATGTGTCTTACCTTCGCACACATAGATTACTCTTGGCAGAGTTGTAGATAGAAGGATTATTGTTGCTTTCTACCTCAAGGTAGTCATCATAAGAAATTCATGAAAAGCGAGAACAAAAGCTGCATTGGCTGAACACGTTTAACTCTAGTATATGCCGTCATCTTTTGTGAAGGATTATGTAATATAATTTTAGCTCGTAACAAGCCCCAGCTGAGTTAATTGAGCGAATTTCCTCTTTTATTATTTATAGCTCTGTTTGAGTGTATTTTAAGAAATTTGTCTGAGACATACGGAAGTAGTTTTCATTCAAAATGATTAAAATCAACTGTAGATTTGTCTTTATACGAGTTAACAAATTTTAATAATCAATTTTTTTTTTAACAGTTATAAAAATGAATTAATTGTTTATAGTGCCGTAGATAGGGCTTAATAAAGGGGAGGGGGAAGGGTTTATAAAAAAAATAATTTAATACACTATTTTGGAACAGTAAGTATTTCCCCACAAAAATATTTTTTTCAAAAATGGACAGTTCACATTGGCAGCTTTTAAGTCTCACTTAGATGCCAATATTTGTTTCTGCTCCCGCTGATGGTTGGGTCTTTGCATAGATAGATCATACAGAATCACACGCGTCCCTGGGTCAAGATTTAAGATTTTGCAGCACGTTTTAATTTTTTCTTTTCTTTATATTTTTAAGTAGAATCTGGGAGTGTAACTTTATATTAAGAATTAAAAAAATAAAAAAGCAAAGCTGGATTGTCCTGAGGGTGACGTCTGGGGGGTCTCTAAGACGACGAGGGGGGGGTTGATGATAGCAGGGGTGTTTAGTGTCGAGTCAGGGGGTGTTGTGGTTCGACCGGCGTCCACTTATGAGCCCTCACGTGTTCCAGAAAAAGCTGACACCCTGGATAACTAGTACCACCAACACTAGAAAACCAAATATGAGCAATATTGTTAACCTCCCCTTACTCACACCACACCATATCATACGAACACCATCCCCACCATCCGCCAACCACCCCACCCACAACCCCTAGACTTCAATCTTTTAACCCTGCAAATCCCACTTCATATCCGAATGGTTATTCACGCAATGTTTATAGCTCGTTACAAGCCCCCACGGTAACCCTGGTGTAACAAACACAATCTAGCGAAGTTCCTCACACCCACCGATTTTATAAGTAATAGCTCTGTAAATGTAAAAACTACATATCTGCATCCCTTCCCTAAATGGTAGGATAGCTAATATTAATGTCATAGCTCATTACGTGCCCGTATGACAACCTTTTCACACTTACAATAACTGACGTACCCTTTAACTATGATTGTTTTAGTCTTTTAAAAATAACATCTCAAAAAACAGATTTAATAGTCAATACAGTAGTTTTAACATAGTTAAAATCACAAAGGATGAAATGATGGTGAGTTTTTTAGATAGAAAGCCCTCATCGAGACATAGATAAGGGAGGTTATAAAAAGTACCGTTTGCTAGGTGCCCTTTTTTTTTTACAAGAACTCAACTCTAGGTGAGTCCTGTCGCCGTGGTTTCCATCACTTTCTTTTTGGTGATGAGTGCACTTCTCCACATAACTCGTCTAATGCAAAGGCCGTCAGTGTTGATGCTCTTCTCTCACACTAGCGGCGTAAGTAACGTTAGTACTTTCAAGCCGTCTGATAGCTTGTAACCACGAACTTTATTTGAAAAAATTAGAAAGGACAAATGACTCTACTAAGTACACTGAGTTTTGGAAGCTTAACAGGCGCACTTGTCTTGCTGCGCACCCCACCAATGTTAATCTCTCAGAAGAATAAAATCTTGAGTACACAGAGTAGCTCAAGTTAGTTCATTAAATCACCAGTACTCTATACTGTGGTATTAAAAACTGGGAAAAAGTGTCTGGAGACAGCCGCGAATATGACAAGCCTGAATTACAATTAACAAAATACATATATCTCACAAAATGATACCATACACTTGAAGCACATGTGATGTAATCATAACTCATCACTTGCTCAGTAGTTACGTAGTCTGGGGTCACCTCTGCTGTCGGTTTTCTGTACGGACTAGCAAGAAGAAATCACCAAGCGCTTGCTGTATTGGTTTATGAAATATACTAGTTTCAGATATGTTGAAGGTTGCCAGCCCTCATATATATATTAACGACTTAAGCAAGAAAAACATGTCAAATGTCACATTTGTAAAATATATGTTTATACTTAACCCAAAGTAACTTTTGGGATACACAATCTCATCGCACAGTTTAGGGAATGGACGCAAGCAATTTTAGGTTATATGCTTTCGAATCACATGGCCTGAGAGAAATATTTTTCTCTATGACGGGTGATCCAATTCCTTAGGTTTCCAGTCTTAATATTTAAAGTCCTGGTCCCTTAAGTTACAGTGTTTTGTATTCAAATATGCGTGGCGTTACTTGTAAGTTCCAAAGTTACCCAAATAATCGATCTGTCACTTATAATTATGGAATTCTAAGTCCGATGTCTCGCTGGCTTCTGGGAGTTTGCTCATTTGATGATGCGATGCAGTCTCTGATCTGTGTCTCTGATTTCGCTACATTTTATTTTCAATTTCCAATTCAAATCACAGGTTGTGCTTCCGCCGAATTTTCCAGTGAAATCCAGTGTCTATTCCGGCTTCTCAAAACAAACCAAACGGTTAGCTCTTTCAGCCCACTACGTAGGTTGGGGGCGTTAAGTCATTACTTCCCATTCCCCCGCGTGTTCTAAAATATGAAATTTTAAAATGCCAAACGCGTGACCTCTTTCAGTGATGCCGTAATATTTCCGGTAGCATCTTGTGAAACATCACAAAACAAATGTGTGCACTGATTACCCCATTAAATGCCTTCCATAAAGATTGTCTTCCCAGAAAGATTTATCTGTAATAATGATAATCTAATTATCACATGTGTGTATGAATCCCTTAGACTGATTTCTCAGACCGACAATATGGTTTTCTTTATGTCGATCGGGCGAGACCGTCTTGGGTAAACAGGCACGGTCGATATCAAAAGGTGGTCAGACTGATTGAATTGATAAGCGTATTACCAATGGCCGGTCTAATTACCCTGGCAGGACGTAACCAAGTCAGCGTGCGGCTTCAGAGCACAAATAAGGGAAAGGCAAAATATGTCAAATAATAAACGATGAGTGAGAGACAAATGAAGAAAAGAAGTGATACTGCCGGAATGGATGAAAGAGTGGGAGAGGGGCCAAAAGAACATGTAGAAACTACAGACGTTTCATCACTCACACCCCTGCTCAATATGGAAATTGGGACTACCTCTGCTTTTGGTTCTTTATAAGAAACTCGCAATAAAGCAGTCACCAGCCCAGGCAGTAGTGGGTCACGAAATTATCATTCTATATGCTGAGGTTGCTAGCCTCAAATGACTACGAAATCCACTAGCAATTTTCACATATGAATATTCACATGTCAATATATACATATTAGTTCGCATGTTAATAATGCAAAATATAGAATTTAAAATGTACAACTTACGCCAATCTTTAGGCGCACAGACTGCTGGCTCAGAGAAATAGTTTATGGCAGATTGACGATACTTTTACACGTGGTCTGGGGTGTTGTTATTTTAGCAAAAAGTTCCCACTTTTGACTTTGTGTTATAGTTCCCTCAGATTCCGGTTTTCCGTGTTTAAATGGTAGCATTGTCGTGAGCTCTAAGTCCTCAATATGCTCCAACAAAGTCCGGTCTGGTATTATTCTTAACTCTGGCAAGGTCTGGTTGTCTTCTTAGCGCGAGTGAATTTTCACAGTGCTTTCACCTGGTTGAAGTGTCAGGTTTATATTGCCTGTCTTCCCCCGCATTTGTTTGTTACGATGCTAAGCAGGGCTCCAATAGGACGGGATGTTGTTCCTTTATTCCGAATGTTTTCCAATCGATTCAAACAAGCGTGTTTTGTGGGGTAATTCAAATTATTTGCACATGGAAATTTCTGCGCTTTACTGCAAAGGTCATGTCTCCCAAATATGGAATTAAAACATTAGATTAACCTTACTTGCTACCACATATCTATATATCTCAGTCAGAATTATTCTGGAATAGTGTGATGACTACGTTATGTGTCTAGGGTATGTGTATGATGAAGTGTAAGTCACAACAACAGACAGTTAAACAATTTAATTTAATCCACTACTCTTGACAACACTGTGACACTCACATACATATGACACTCTACAAAGATATCTTAAAAGAGTCACTGATAAACTTTCAAATAACAATATGTATTCATTACTGGCATGAATGAATATGTGTCCTGATTCAACTACAAGGGAACCAGGAATCACAATCAATTTAAATTACAAGTTATGTACAGAATGTATTTAATATGAATATTGTAGTGACATATATTATTACAAATGTTCTATGTGTGTCAGTTGTGTAGTAGTAAAATGAGGTAATACTGGTTTTGTTTTGTTCAAGCTCTGTTGGTATTTGTCATCATGACTTCAATAGTTTGTCTTTAGGGACTAGTATTGGAGATGTTCACAGTTCCTGATTTTAAGACAAGTAAATTCCCCTCTTAATGTTAATTTTACAAAGTCAGTTCAAGATGAGGGGACATAATGTTGAGCTCAGCTGGCCAAGTTAGCTTATCTGGCGTGATGGCGGCAGGAAAGGACTCCTCTGCTCGAATTCTCCTCTGGGCTCTGGAGACACCTCACTGATAGCTAAAAGGACCAAGGAGTATGCTGTCCGACACTGGATTCAGCAAAGCTCTGACCAGGTGCTGCTCAGTACCATCAAGACCACTGTCCCTGAAATCAAGAAGGATGTACCTTCTACTTCATAACTAACTTAAACTCTCTTGTTACATTGATCACAACACAGCACAAACATTGAGTTCAGAGCATTAGGCCAACTGTCAGCTTCATTTGAAATACTTTATTCCAGTATTACCCTTCTTAATGGTTACTACGCCTCTGCACTTCCAGCATTATTTCTTTCTAGTCAATCATCCAGGTGTCAGTGTACTGTTTGGCCATTCCATGCCGTTTTACTTCTCTCCGACACCCTCTGTTCAGGCTGGAGCATTACAGGCTTTACCTCACGTTGGCCACTGAACTACACATATATATACAGGCATAAATCAACAATTCACATTCAATTTTCATTAAAAGATATTGAATGGTTCAAGCTTACCACAATTCATACGAATAAACACAGATACGTTGATTAGCAATGAATTCTGGCACAAACTGGCACAAATTCCCATCTGCTTATCTTCCAGGCTTTTATTTAGCAAAATATATGCTGGCTTCAACGCACTGATGCTTTATCAAGCTATTTTAAACAAGTGGTTTCGAACTAACGCTCCCAAGTGTGTATATCAGCGAGTCTGACCAATGAGCCCCGTTTCGACAAGTGTTTGAAAAAATGTTACCTTTCCCCGTTTCCCCTAACAACCAAGATAGTATTTATAGCCCGACCAATCGTGGTTAGGCTTTCATTTGTTGCGCTCCAATCAATTTGGAGTTTACATGGTAGGCTATTTCTGTAACGTAAATTTTTTTCAAAACACGTTAAAAAAAAATCTTATGAGCAGAAATGATTTTATGCTGTCAGGCACCCCCAATATTTTATTTTGGGTATAATTTATTAATTCCTGGACTATTTGCGTAACGTTTTACATATTATTTGTCAGCAAGCCCTAAGGAACCCAAAAATACAAATTTAAAGGAGCTACGTGGCTGCATTCAAAATATGCAATTTCTTCTACCTCCTGTTTCGAAGATGTGCTGTCTGGGTACTGTTATGTTCTCAACCGTAAACCCATCTAATGTTATCTTTTCTAATAAGAGTTTTTTATGATTTATAAACCTAACTCTGGGAAAGGGTAGTGTATTTTATCACTGTCCGTCTGAAAAAAAATTAGTGCATGTAGACTTACACGTGTGCTGCAGGCGTTCCTGATTTCCAGCCCTCCCCTCTCTCTTTATCCTTTTGTCCATCTGTTCGTTCGTTTTGGTAACGCAGTATAATTAATGTTAGGATTAATTTAGGTCATTACGCAGTACGTCTCAATGTTTTTCTTAGAAATGCAGCACACGTTTCATTGAAGAAGGCGGGTAATAATACAGTAAGCTTTTATATCAACGTGAAAGCGTTACAATTTGCAGACGAAGCAGAAAACAAGGGGGATTTCGAGTACATTCTTTGTGACAGCACTGTTATTTTACCATTGCTCTTCTCTTTATTAATTTTATTTGTTAGGCTTCATATTTACCTAATAATTTATATATGTGGATTAAAATATTTCATGACACCTCCCCTCTTAAAACAGACATTATATGTCAGTCCTTTATTCTATATACACATAGAGAAATTTATTATTATTTCTGGGGTTTACGGTGATTCTCATCACACGGATGGCGGCTTAAAAAATCAGCTCCCAAATTGGTTTTTCCAGATATATACTCAATGCTAAAATTATATGGAGCCAGAAGCAAAGACCATCGGAGTAACCTAGAGTTCTCATGCTTAGCCTGTGCTAAAACGATAAAGGTTTGTGATCTGTTTGCAACTTAAATGCCTTCCCATATAGATAAATATTGAATTTCTTTATTGCCCATATTACTGCAAGACATTCTTTTTCGCTAGTTGAGTAGTTGATTTCAGCTTTATTCAACTTTCTGCTAGCATATGCCACTGGGCTTAATTCCCCATCCAATGCATCTGATTTCTGTAGTAGAGTTGCACCTAACCCAATATTACTTGCATCCGTCCTTACTATGAATTCTTGACTTAAGTCAGGTAATTTCAAAATGGGTTTACTTGTGAGCTTTTCCTTCAATTCTTGGTAGGTCATTTCACATTGTGGTGTCCATGTAATGCGATCTGGATGTCCTTTACGTGTCAATTCAGTTAACGGTGCACATATGGAATTAAAGTTTTTGATATACTTCTGGTAGAAACCACATAATGAGACAAAGGATCTCACGTCCTTCTTGGTTTGTGGTCTCGGGGCTTTCTGTAGTTTCTCTAAGTTCTTTGGGTCAGGGGTCATGTTTCCCTGATAAACTGTGTGTCCCAAAAATTCCAATTCTTTACATCCAACGCAACATTTGGTTGGTCGGGCTGTTAAATTTGCCTCCCCAAGTCGAGTAAACAGCATGTTCAGAGAGTCAATGTGTTCCTCAAATGTTTCTGTTGCTATAAGGATATCATCCATAAAATTTGTTATACAGGGATTATTCAGAGGATCCAATAATTTTCTCATCATTCTAGAGAAGACACTAGGCGCATTCTTCAATCCAAATGGCAATCTATTAAACTCATAGTGTCCTTCTGAGGTACTAAAAGCTAGGTATGGTCTAACCTCAGGCTTTACTGGAATCTGATAGTATCCTTTACTCAGATCCACTTTTGAGAAATATTTAGCTTTATTTAGTCTGGCAAACAGCTGATTTGTATCCGGCAATGGATCCACCTGTCCTTCTGTAATAGCATTCAGTCTCCTGTAATCTATACAGAGTCTATGTTCTCCAGAGGGCTTCCTTAAGAGTACCACCCCGGAACTATACGAAGACTCACTGTGCGAAATAATTCCTTCCTTCAACAGATAGTCTATCTCTTCCTTCAAAGCTTTTTCCTTAGCAAACGGAATCGAATATGGTTTCATACAGACAGGTGTGGAGTCTATGAGTTTCATATCATATTCCAATAGGTTTGTATGCCCTGGTCGGTCTGTTAACACCTCTGCATGATTATTTAGAACCTGTTGCACTCTCTCTTTCTGAGTTTTCGTTAAATGTGTACTGATTTTCACCTGTGCTGCTGTCTCACAGGGGGGTGTAATGGATATTCAAATGATGAAAGTGGTTCCTTTTTCATCTCCATGGCGATGGACAAGGTCAACAAGTGTGTCTCTTCCTGATGTTCTCTTTCCAAATATTTCTTCAGGAGATTCACATGATAGATTTTTTCTTTCCCCTTCTTATCTATCTTATAATTTGTTCTAGACACCTTCTCTAGAACTGTATATGGACCCTGCCATCCAATTTGTAACTTATTCTGACTCCCGGGCAAAAGAAGCAGTACTTTCTCTCCCACAGCCAAATTTCTGTCTTTCGCCTTCCTGTTATAATAGGCAGCATGTTTCTTCCTGGCTTGTTTCAAATTTTCATTGGCAAGTTTCCAGCCAGTTTTTAACCGAGTGGTCAGCTCATTCACATACTGGTATGAAGATGTAATGTTTTCCTCTGCCTTTTCATCAGTCCACGTTCTTAACATAGCTACATATGGACCTTTAATTGTGTGGACCTATTTGTCCATGCACCGGTATGGTCTCTTCCACTCGAAGCTTTATAGTGATGATTTTTCCTCCCAGAATTTTCATTCACAAAACGACCGCTACCAATTCTTTTGGGGCTTTCTCCCCACTTAAAATTCTTGATGAGAGATTTCCTCTCTACATCCTCTTCCTCCAGTTTGTTTAAGTCCGATTGAGGGATTTTCGGCTTATCCTGGGGTAAGACATCCTTTTGCACTCTCCGCATAGTGGCCATTGTAAAACAGTTAAGTGAAGCTTGTCCGTGAAAAGGGGCTTCCCATTCCATTTGGTCCACTTTATCAAATCTATTTTTTCTTTTTATTATCAGGCCTAATTTTGCTCCGGGGCGTGTCCAGGTCCTGATCCATGTTCCCACTTGTGGGTGTTCCCTCATGTGCTATGCTACACCTTTCTACAAAATTCTCAATGTCCCATCTTGCTTTGGGCCAATAATAATTGTGAGCCACCTTTTGAATGATGGTACCTATCTTCTCATGGTCCCCATCTGGTTTCACATGTAGGCTCCTTATTAATTCTGTCCTGTATCTTTTTGGAAGAACCAGCTGTCCGTGACCATGGTATCTAGTTCCGGCCTTCCTATACATCAACTTGTTTTTCATGTAAAAATCTCCCTTGCCTGGAGTTGTATGACAAGTTGACAATTTTCTGAAACAAGGCTTGAGTGTTTTATCCCCAGCCTGTGCCTTCCTCATCTCTTCTGGAGTGGTATCTAACATAATATCCTCCTCCTGTCTTGAGGTCGACCTGACCTGAAGGGTTGCCATATACACAGGTTTCCTTCTGCAACGGTCAGTGTCATGATTGTCCATCTGACAATTCTTACACCACCTTTTTCCTTGGTTGAAAGATTTTCTTTCATTATATTTCCTTTCATCGAATTGTGGGAATTTATTTTTATTGTCATACCGTGGCCTATCAAATTGGTGCTTACCTTTATTTTGATCCCTAGGATCAAATTTATTAAAGTTCTGTGGTGCCCTAAAGTTATCCACCTGTTTCTTTTTATTACCTGTTACCTCTGCTTGAGCTGCTTGATACCTTTCAGCAACATTTAGCAACTCACCCAGCCTCTCTGCACCTTGTTCCATGAGAAACTTTCTCAGGTCTGGAGCCATGGACTCTCTTAGTTGCTCTATAAGGACCATTTCCTTAAGATCTTGGGTTTTCCCCAGAGAAGTCCATTTCTCCAAGTATGTCTCGATTCGTGCAGAGAACTGGTGATAGGTTTCACCTGACAGTAGTTTAGCATTCCTAAATTTTTTCCTGTAAAACTCTGCATTCTTTTCATACCTTAACAAAAGAGCCTGCTTTAGCATGTCATAATTTTCCTGATCACCTCTGCTCATTTTTGCAAAAACTTCATAAGCTGCCCCACGAAGTCCCTGAGATAACTTTAAGCTCCACCTTTCTCTCTCTAACCCATACGTGGTAGCTAATAGTTCGTACCTATTTATATAGCTCTCAATATCATCGTCTTTCTCAACAAAATGATCTAAATGAAAGTTCATAGCTGAGGTCGAGGCTCCCTGAGTAACCGTAGCATCAGAGGCAAAGGGACTGGCACCATTTTCAGGAGCATGGCCTTGAAACTCAAACTCCCTTAGTCGTAACTCATGTTCCCTTTGTAATCTCTTCTCCTCCTTTTCTGCTTCCCTCTCTGCAGCTAATCTCTTCTCTTCTCTTTCTGCAGCTAATTTCTTCTCTTCTCTTTCTGCAGCTAATCTTTTGTCTTCTCTTTCTGCTTCCAATTTCTTAGCCTCTTTGTCAGCCTCAATCTGCAACCTCTTAGTCTCAGCCTCAGCTTGCAACCTCTTAGTCTCAGCCTCAGCTTCAAATTGTAACTTCTTAATTTCCCTTTCAGCCTCTAACCTTCTTTCGGCTTCTTTTTCTAATCTTCTTTCTTCGCGTTCAATAAATTTGTCACATTCCGTTGTGACATAGGCAACCATAACTTGCCCATCTAATCCTAACTCTTTTGCAGTCTGAACCGCAGCAGATCGAAATTTGGCCAGGTCCGCCATTGTCTATCAGGTAAATTTTTATAATGTCTACCCAACAATTCAATTTCTAACTATATATCTAATGGACAACACAGGCACCGTGAGCTCAACCTTATTTAATTCCACCCAAGGATACCTTTTAATTCTTATATTCCCTGAAGTGAATTACCCCCAATATTTTTAATAGTTAAAGATTCAAAATCCCAAGAGCGAGACCCCAATATATGTGGTGAAGTGGGATGTTATAAATACTTATAGGGAACTTAGTGTACTGACTGAGATCAGCTGTGAAGGTATCTATATCTATTAAGAGTAGTGTATTATAGATAACCTTACTTGCTACCACATATCTATATATCTCAGTCAGAATTATTCTGGAATAGTGTGATGCTACGTTATGTGTCTAGGGTATGTATATGATGAAGTGTAAGTCACAACAACAGACAGATAAACAATTTAATTTAATCCACTACTCTTGACAACACTGTGACACTCACATACATATAACACTCTACAAAGATATCTTAAAAGAGTCACTGATAAACTTTCAAATAACAATATGTATTCATTACTGGCATGAATGAATATGTGTCCTGATTCAACTACAAGGGAACCAGGAATCACAATCAATTTAAATTACAAGTTATGTACAGAATGTATTTAATATGAATATTGTAGTGACACATATTATTACAAATGTTCTATGTGTGTCAGTTGTGTAGTAGTAAAATGAGGTAATACTGGTTTTGTTTTGTTCAAGCTCTGTTGGTATTTGTCATCATGACTTCAATAGTTTGTCTTTAGGGACTAGTATTGGAGATGTTCACAGTTCCTGATTTTAAGACAAGTAAATTCCCCTCTTAATGTTAATTTTACAAAGTCAGTTCAAGATGAGGGGACATAATGTTGAGCTCAGCTGGCCAATTCGCTTATCTGGCGTGATGGCGGCAGGAAAGGACTCCTCTGCTCGAATTCTCCTCTGGGCTCAGGAGACACCTCACTGATAGCTAAAAAGACCAAGGAGTATGCTGTCCGACTCTGGATTCAGCAAAGCTCTGACCAGGTGCTGCTCAGTACCATCAAGACCACTGTCCCTGAAATCAAGAAGGATGTACCTTCTACTTCATAACTAACTTAAACTCTCTTGTTACATTGATCACAACACAGCACAAACATTGAGTTCAGAGCATTAGGCCAACTGTCAGCTTCATTTGAAATACTTTATTCCAGTATTACCCTTCTTAATGGTTACTACGCCTCTGCACTTCCAGCATTATTTCTTTCTAGTCAATCATCCAGGTGTCAGTGTACTGTTTGGCCATTCCATGCCGTTTTACTTCTCTCCGACACCCTCTGTTCAGGCTGGAGCATTACAGGCTTTACCTCACGTTGGCCACTGAACTACACATATATATACAGGCATAAATCAACAATTCACATTCAATTTTCATTAAAAGATATTGAATGGTTCAAGCTTACCACAATTCATACGAATAAACACAGATACGTTGATTAGCAATGAATTCTGGCACAAACTGGCACAACAAATATATGCTGGCTTCAACGCACTGATGCTTTATCAAGCTATTTTAAACAAGTGGTTTCGAACTAACGCTCCCAAGTGTGTATATCAGCGAGTCTGACCAATGAGCCCCGTTTCGACAAGTGTTTGAAAAAAATGTACCTTTCCCCGTTTCCCCTAACAACCAAGATAGTATTTATAGCCCGACCAATCGTGGTTAGGCTTTCATTTGTTGCGCTCCAATCAATTTGGAGTTTACATGGTAGGCTATTTCTGTAACGTAAATTTTTTTCAAACACGTTAAAAAAAAATCTTATGAGCAGAAATGATTTTATGCTGTCAGGCACCCCCAATATTTTATTTTGGGTATAATTTATTAATTCCTGGACTATTTGCGTAACGTTTTACATATTATTTGTCAGCAAGCCCTAAGGAACCCAAAAATACAAATTTAAAGGAGCTACGTGGCTGCATTCAAAATATGCAATTTCTTCTACCTCCTGTTTCGAAGATGTGCTGTCTGGGTACTGTTATGTTCTCAACCGTAAACCCATCTAATGTTATCTTTTCTAATAAGAGTTTTTTATGATTTATAAACCTAACTCTGGGAAAGGGTAGTGTATTTTATCACTGTCCGTCTGAAAAAAAATTAGTGCATGTAGACTTACACGCGTGATGCATGCGTTCCTGATTTCCAGCCCTCCCCTCTCTCTTTATCCTTTTGTCCATCTGTTCGTTCGTTTGGTAACGCAGTATAATTAATGTTAGGATTAATTTAGGTCATTACGCAGTACGTCTCAATGTTTTTCTTAGAAATGCAGCACACGTTTCATTGAAGAAGGTAATAATTCCGGAGAGGAAAAGAGATCGACCCAATTTTTAGGTGACAGAGGTCATGTTTTTGGCGGGTTACTTGCTTTGTGTTACAAAATAACTTTAGAACATGACGAATGTAGTACCTGATCTCCCATTAGAACATGACAGAGGTGATACAAAATCTCCCATTAGAACATGACAGAGGGAGTACAATATCTTTCCTTTAGAACATGACGGAGGTGGTACATTAGCTCCCATTAGAACATGACGCAGATGGTACATTATTACCAATTAGAACATGACGGCGGTGGAACATTATTTCCCATTAGAACATGGCGGAGGTGTACATTATCTCTCATTAGAACATGACGGAGGTGGTACATTATCTCCCATTAGAACATGACGGAGGTGGTACATTATCTCCCATTAGAACATGACGCAGGTGGTGTTATCTCCCCCTTAGAACATAACGGAGGTGGTACGTTATCTCCCATTAGAACATGACGGAGGTGGTACATTATCTCCCATTAGAACGTGACGGGGTGGTACATTATCTCTCATTAGAACATGACGCAGGTGGTCCTTTAGAACATGACGGATGTGGTACATTATCTCCCATTAGAACATGACGGGACCAGATTTTATTTCTTCAGTGGCGTATTTATGAACATTCTTTGAGTGGGTTATTCAGATGGGCGGCGTTTATTCGGGGTCTTAATCTTGGAAGCTAACCCCTCCTCTATGACATATTATCTTAAAGTAATCTCTAAATGATACTGCACAAACTGAGTGAAACGTAAATAAATACAGTTCAAGACCAAAACGTAATCTAATGTGATCTAACGCCTATAAGCTCAAAAAACAAAACAATAAAATGACTCATGAGCCACCAAGCCTATAGGAAAGGAACTAACTGAATGCAGGAGAATTTATGCTATTCTCATGACATGAAACATAAATTGCACACAATAAGTCTCTGCGGTCATGTTTTTGGCGGGTTACTTGCTTTGTGTTACAAAATAACTTTAGAACATGACGGTGGCAGTTCATTATCTCCCATTAGAACATGACAGAGGTGGTACATTATCTCCCATATGAACATGACAGAGGTGGTACATTATCTCCCACTAGAATATGACGGAGGTGGTATATTATCTCCCATTAGAACACGACGCAGGTGGTACATTATCTCCCATTAGAACATGACAGAGGTGGTACATTATCTCCCACTAGAATATGACGGAGGTGGTACATTATCTCGCATTAGAACATGACGTAGGTGGTACATTATCTCCCATTAGAACATGACGGAGGTGGTACATTATCTCCCATTAGAACATGATGGAGGTGATACATCATCTCCCATTAGAACATGACGGAGGTGGTACATTATCTCGCATTAAAACATGATGGAGATGGTACATTATCTTCCATTAGAACATAACGGACGTGGTACATTATCTCCCATTAGAACATGACGCAGGTGGTACATTATCTCCCATTAGAACATGACGGAACTGGATTTTATTTCTGACTTTTATGAATTTTCTTTGAGTGGGTTATTTGGATGGGCGGCGTTTATTCGGGGTCTTAATCTTGGAAGCTACCCCCTCCCCTATGACATATTATCTTAAAATAATCTCTAAATGATACTCCACAAACTGTGTGAAAGGTAAATAAATACAATTCAAAACGAAAACGTAATCTAATGTAATCTAACGCCTATAAACGCAAAAGACATATCCAAAAAAAACAAAACAATAAAATGCCTCATGAGCCATAAAGGATATAGAAGAAACAATCGGGCTAAAGTCATGAAAGGTAGTCCCATAACAGATTCTGCCGTAGGCGAGGGAAGTGTCAGAGACTTCACTATACTAGGTCCAGCTTCGAGAGGTGGAGTGACCATTTCCTTTCCTCGATGCCGTTGCCATCTCTAGCTCAAGAGCAGAGTCAGATGCCCATTTACAGCTGGATAGACTGGAGCGTGACGCCACCGCGCTTAGAACTCTGCACCTTTGTCACGAAAGAACATCGCTCTAACCACTCTGCTAATCGGGCGCTCAAGTCAGGAACCCTCTAAATACATCACTGGGTCATGCTGTAGTTCCGGGTGGGACAAGGAAAGAATAGAACTACTGTCCCCACATGTATATCGTAACAGGCGACTAATATGAAGCTTTACATGTGGTTAATAACCTCATCACGGAAACAAATATTGCTACAGAACCCAACGCTGTCAGAGCACATGCACGCTTTAGTGTTGAAAAAAAAAATTTAAAAAAAACACACACACCGACACAAATAGTAATACGTCTTACAAGGAGAAGGACAAGAAAAACCTACGTTGCGGCCACAAGGCCTTCGTCAGGGACAGACAAACAAGAGACAGGAGGGAAAGAAAATGAGAATTAAGTAGAGAACATGAAACTATAAAAATAAGAGAAAAAAACTCCCTTAATATTAAGTCCAGTCACATGTGAAGCAAAGCAGGATGGCTGCCACTCATGCATGCTTTAGTGCAGGCTTGATGCAAGGGGGGTGGGGGTCGGACGGGGAAACAAGCTGCAGTGGCGGATCCATTTTTTTTCATGTATATCGTACTTGCATCTGGCAATTGTGGTTTCCTGTATTTATAATTCAACGTTCACCTGTTACATTTTTCTGTTTGTATTTATTTCTACCGAGAAAGGCTCTAATTGGTTCATTCAACTCTAAAAATGTATCTGATACGGAACTACGCCGCGCCCTACCATAATGTTTGTACCAGACAACAGGATGCGACCATAAACTGTCACGGTATATGCTTGCACCAGATCACTCTCGCGAGAAGTTGCACCGTTTTTTACCAGTCTATTGTTACGATTTAATCCGTGGATTAACGCCAAGGACAACATAGGCTCATGCGTTACAGACAAGACAGGTGTAGTCAGTTCATGACAAACATCTGTGTGCAGGAAAGAAATGACAAAACACCCTTGAGGAAAGGAATCAAGAGGAGCCTCTACATTGATTAGAGACAAATCATATTTGTATATGATACACTAATCCATTTATCTATCCACTTATTGGCTACTTACCACCGACACGCTCCAGTCTACCCAGCTGTAAATGGATACCTGACTTTAAGTTACGGAAGGAAAAGGCAGCGAGGAAGGCAACTGGTCACCTCACCTCTCGATGCTGGACCTACTATGGTGAAGTCTCTAACACTTCACTCCCCTACGGTAGTATCTGCTATGGGACTGCTTTTACCTTTTTTTACGTTCAAATGGCTAAGCAGTTAGAGCGCTTGCCTTTCGCGGCACAGTTAACGGGTTCCGGGATAGACACATGTTAGCGTCACGCTTCAGCGAACCAGCTTTTAATGGGTCCTTGACTCCGCTTTTAAGCTAGGGAAGGCAATGGCAGCGAGAAAGGGAAATGGTCACTCCAGCTCATAAAAAAAAACCGGACCTAATATTGTGATGTCTCTAACATTGCACTCCCTATGGCAGTATCCGCTATAGAACTACCTGTGCCTGTTTTGCAGAGCATGTAGCCAATACTATTGTTGTTCCACCAGTTGCCAGGCAACAAAACATGTTCTTACAGCGATATATAATGTTAACATTAACTAATTAACTGTTATAGCTTAAGATGTTAATAATTTGCAAAAACATCAGTTTTCTTCAATGCATCTTTTTCACTATAATATATTTTTTTACATTCGTCCTTCATTTTAATAATAATCTATTGTTTCTTGCTCCTTTTATTCTTTAAATTGCATTACAGCAGAACAGACGTGTAAAATGGCGATAATGTCCAGTTCTTTACCCTGATATTGTCCCTTCGTTCATGGATTTCTGCAGAAATTTTGTTTTACATGATGATACTGGCAGCCGCATGTACGATCTCACATTAGTCGATTTTTAGGACATGCCTAGGACAGCAGCAATCCTGTTCCTTCTGTGTCTTTTCAGAGATACCCTGATACTCTGTGATACAATGGCTATGTATGATACAGATAGATAGCAATACTTTATAAGGGGCAAAAGTGTGGCGAACGTATTATATTTAAAACAGAAAAAACACCAAACACACACACACACACACGCGCACGCACACACACACTCACACACACGCGCGCGCGCACACATACACACACACACACACCACAGAGAGCGGTATGAAAGTTCTAAATATTTTGTCAAACACGATACTAGAAGTGGCCGAACTCAATCAGCTAAACATTAATAGATTTCCCATCTTCTCTTTGCTCAAGCGAGATTTCCCACCTAAACTTTTCTCTAGCGAGATTTCCTATACTATCTTTGCAGTAACTAGACTTCCTATAATATTAGTGCTGTAGCTAGATGTCGTATATTTTTGATAGGGCAATTAAGATCAATTTTGGCCCAGTTTGAATAGGACTAGAACATGTGATAGCTCAGTGAGAGATCAGGTAAAGAAATAGATTTTTCACAAGTGAAATGGTGAAAGGTAAAATCTGTCCCTGGATTTGAGAGATAATCAATCCAGCCTATCGATTACGACTGAGATTAGTAGATCAGACAGTTTCCCTATAAATATATATTCAACCACTCACTTCTATACACACACAGATACGTGACGACAATTAGACGCACAAACGTGAAATCTATAACTATGGAATTGGGATCTTTTGGGACAAGCTGACCGACACACGTAAATAAATTGTATGTAAATTTTATTTATCATAAAGAAACTACAACACAACAATATCTTTGAATATCAAAATCAAATACAATGAACATAGGTTAATGAGTTAATTAAAGCGTTAGACTCATAGGTTTAATCCTCCCTCCCTCTGTTGAGACAAGATTCCGTTACAGCAAAGTTATTAACCCCCGAAAGAGTCAACGGTTTTTACGCTATGGTCTACAATTCCCACTACAGTAAAGAACAGAGTTATAAGTTAATCTATTTTGAAGTGAAATAAAGGAGCATTTTAGCAAAAACTTGCATAAGAAAATACAAAATAAGTACATGGGTTATATCCAAATATAATTATTCTTCCCACGCTTTCTCTCGCTCTGACAAACCTGTGATCACAAACTCAGTCTCTCTTACCTACAAAGGTGCTTTCTCCACATCTGGAACAATTGTTAATGGCACCCACAGCCTATCCACGGTTGGTTGTTTTTTCGAATCAAGCCCCAGTTTCTCCAACGACTAATTAATCAAATGTTGGGAAACGCTTGGTTCACTATTGTAAGTAGGATGCTGATAAAGGTCACTTCAATTATGGTCCAGGTAGTAAAATAATTATGAGATCTAAATGTCACAGTGTACATTAGCTTGGAATCTTCAATCGTTACATCAAATGGCAGGTAAACAAATCGGTTCAGGATCAATCTTCTTCACAACACGTGGTCGTTATACAGGTAATGTCAATGTTTGATTTAGTAGCCACCACAGGCTGAATGTTTATGAAATTGGGAAAAGAAATCTGGATATTCTATCAGTCCAGTTATCATTTATTCTTAATATTATTTGGGTTGGTACTCTGTCTTTTTCTGGGTGAACCACGAGACCAGACAAGTCACCTTGAAAAACCCGATATTATATCAGAATGTTCTTTGATAAAGTTTATTTCCAGTTTCATATGGAATGGAAGCCACTGGTAAGGTTTAGGGTTTGACCCAAATACTGTATAGGAGAAAATACAAATACTTAACATAATATAGTATAATTCACAATCCCATCCTTACCCCGCGTAACATAGAATATATTATCCACTTCGGTTATTTAACTTAAATTAGAAACTATAAGCTTAGAGTCAGTCTCATCGTTTAAAAAAAACTTCCGTGAAATAAATTCTAGTCATTTAAAAAGAATCAATCATCATGAATTAGAAATAAATACATATTTCGTCAATACTCATGATGAATCAGTGCATTTACTTAGTTGGTTAAAATATTCTCTGACTGGTTACTAGCAGTTAATTAAATTTTTATTATAGCTTGAAGAGTTTAGCTGGAAATATTTATTTGTTCTGCTATCCACTGTAACTCAGTAAAACTTTAGAGCTATAATATAACGGACCTAACTAGTAAATCACTCTGCACAGAAAATAACTAGTAAAATATAATTGACGATTTAAAAAGATTAAATCACTCAAACTACTAGTATAGTATTTACCTCAACACCGAACTACTGAGACTTTTCTCCAACGACTACTAAGAAATTCACTTATACAAGTTATTCTAGAATCGAAGCTAGCTGTCTAGAGAAATCAGTGAGGTACTGGATGAATTGAGTTAGATTTTTTTGGTATATATATATATATATATATATATATATATATATATATATATATATATATATATATATATATATATATATATATATATATATATATATATTAGAGATGAAAGGAGATTGTTAATTTTCCCCCGAAAAACCAGACCCTACCAGATGTTTACACATACGGTACATTCCACGTTCATTTTTTGGCTTATACGTAATTCAAAGCTGAACACCCACGACCTTCGTTCTCGCTTCGATCAGACATCGGCAATGCGCTAATCAGTGTGAGTTTCCCTCGTCTCTCTGCTCGTATTCAAGCGAGCAATGTCTTTAGATCTCCCGATTCGTCGTGTTTAATTACTTATCAAACGAACGGATTCAGGGAAAGGTAATAAAGATTTCTCACTATGGTTCCCAAGATCTACTCAAATTTATTCAAATCTGGTCGCTGTCTGATCTCTACAACGATTTGATCTCTGGCGCTGGTGTTAAAATTACAGCTCACGTTAGCTAATAGGTCTCTGGTAGACTCTCATCAAAGAATTTAGCGACCCGCAATACAATGCGTGCTAAATGAGAAAAGAGGGACAGAATTCTGAGTACTAGGAGGTTTTTATGTTAACCCAACAGGCGTAGGTGAAGCTAGGTAAAAAATAAAAATGAAGATAAAGAAAATAGATATATGAAATCAATTAACATAATCTGCCACACTAGACTTACCACCCTACTTGGGCGGTAGATACGCAGCCTATCCTACCTGTGCTGTAGCTAGACTTCTTATCCTACCTGTACTGTTTCTAGACTTCTTTTCCTACCTGTGCTGTGGCTAGACTTCTTATCCTACACGTACTGTGCCTAGACTTCTTATCCTACCTGTGCTGTGGCTAGACTTCTTATCCTACCTGTACTGTGGCTAGACTTCTTATCCTACCTGTGCTGTAGATAGACTTTCTATTCTACAAGGTATTTGTGCTCTAAATATACTTTCCACCCTTTTATGCTGTAGCTAGACTTTCCACCCCACTTGTAAAATAGACAGACTTTTCAACCTGCTTGTGCAATAACTAGACTGTCCACACTACTTGTTCTATAACTAGACTGTCCACACTACTTGTTCTATAACTAGACTGTCCACACTACTTGTTCTATAATTAAACTGTCCACACTACTTGTTCTATAACTAGCTTCTCTACCCTACTTGTTCTGTAACTAGACTTTCCCCCTTACGTTTGCAGTTGCTAGACTTTCCACTCTATTTATACTGTAACTAGACTTTCCACCGTACTTGTGCAGTAGCTAGACTTCCCACCCTATGTATACTGTAGCTAGACTTTCCACCCTTTTTGTACTGTAGCTAGACTTTCCACCCTACTTGTGCAGTAGCCGGACTTTCCATTTTATTTGTGCTACCATACTGAATCTAATGGGTGGGTTTGAAAAAAAATGATAAAAGGTGATTCGTCTTACGAGGACAAAAGACAAAGAAAATACTGAATCTACCATCGAGTCAAGAGGCAACAAATGTTTGAGATCCCATGCAGTCAACTTTCCATGCGAAGAAAGCACTTGATACTATCTGAAATGACGGTACACCTCATTCTCTTGCATCACAGAAAAATGGGAATGTATCATTACTTTTGGAAAAGTCTCTCTGATCTCTTAATTAAAGGAATGTCAGTAATGACTAGATGTGAACCAAAGGCCGTGCATATAGAAATAATCAGTAAAAGTATATGGCTGTAGAATATGGTCAATCTTTACCACATATGCCAACACTGCTGTATCATTTGTGCAGGTACTGCTACACTAGAAATATACCTCGTTCGATAATTGTGTGAAAATGATATCCAAAAATAAAAAAAAATTATAATAATAATAAAATAAATAAATAAAAAGAACTCTTTTCGGGAAATTTAAATATGAAACATAATTGTCAAAAGTGCCTTTTCGTACACCAGACTTTAAAAGTGTATGCTCAGTTGGAACGTCCTTCACGACATAATAGTACTCTGTAGCGGATCTTCACAATACATTATTCCAGGGTCTTCACATTTTGAATGGAATTCCATCTAAACTGTCATAGTCTGGATAACAGGGGTAAACTGGCCCGAGATATATCGGGCTCGGACGCTGCAGGGTGCCTGACTCCTGAAAGGGGAGATCATTGCAAACCGCGCTGAAAGGTTAGCGCTGCTGGTTTTTCTGCTTCCGAAAACACCAATGTCCAGTAAACACTTTTCAAATTATGACACTACACTACGATCGCATCTTACGCGGTCGTTGCGTTCTGAATACACCGCGTAAAGTAAAAAAAACGTGTACAGTATTGTCAAAAAAGGATGATAGGCATAGCAAGACCTCCTCCCCTCCAACAAATTTTTCAGTTTTCGAATAAAGCAATTTGACATTATTTGTTCACTAAATATATTGTAAAATATATTATGAATAGAAAATAAAGTAAAAAAATAACAACAAAACTAGTAAATAAATAAATAACAAAAATAGCGATGTTCAGTTAATTAAAACGTATAAAATGCTGCGAAGGGAAACGTTTACTATCATCCTAAAATGAACGAAACAAACCGGTTAGTATTACATCTGCATAACTAAGCATATACCGGTACGGGTATTTATTTTAATTGTTTGCACGAAATGATTTGTAAACACTAGAAAAATTAAAAAGGGTTTATCCTTTCTGTGACTAAGCTTTATGAATACATAAAAGTGACTTTTGCTTAGTTACCAAATACATAGCGTGTTTCATCTTCGTTTGTATTATTATTTCTGTATAATCTACTTATTATTTGGCTTTATTTTACATTTTACTTTCTTCAAAAGATTTTATACAAAATAATACATTATGCATTTAAAAACAAATTTATGTAAATAACTTAAACGACAGTGTTTTATAAATCTAAACATTGGCCAACCATCAGCGTAATGCTGAATCCGCGTAAGATGCGATCGAATTTTACTTCTAACGTTGTTTGAACTTAGATTTGACAATTATAGAATTGGAAATATACACTCATAAGATCTTAGGTTAGGGACCCAAGACGCATCAAAAGTGAGGAATGCAGTAAGCGACCCATAGCTTGACTGCCTGCGTCAGGGTCAGCGAACCAGAGCTGACCAAGACCCTACTCCACCTCCACGTGGTGGTCCTGGAAACAGGCTGCATCACTGCAGTCTGGCTGAGGAGTAGGGATCGAAGAGGGAAGGCAAACCCGGTCCCAAAAAATGCCGTGCGGAAGTCGGATGTGTCGACCGAAAGGCGCAAATACCGCAGCTTCGCTGTAAACGGACACATCGCAACCAATGTCTTTTTCAGGACGAACGAGGAAGAAGAAGAAGATCTTAGGTTATTCTTTCTGCTGGTTGAAAATCTATCTATCTATCTATCTATCTATCTATCTATCTATCTATCTATCTATCTATCTATCTATCTATCTATCTATCTATCTATCTATCTATCTATCTATCTATCTATCTATCTATCTATCTATCAGTCCGTCTGTCCGTCCATCGTCCCGGGCACCCGTTCGTCAGTCCATCGAGCTACTTGCCTGTCTGTCTGATTGTCTGCTTACATGCCTACCTACTTTCCTATATACCTACCTGCCGGCCTCCTGGCTGCCTTCCTACCTAAATGCCTTCCTGCCTGTCCATTTGTCATTTTGTCTATCTACCTGTCGGATTGTGACTGCCTGTCAGTCTCTCAGTCTTTCTGTGTTGAAGTGGAGCGTTGATTTAACTAGTTGTGCAGGTACATCTGTATGTCTATATTGCTAAATGAGAAGTCAGAGAGCATTACTCTGGCAGAAAAATTGTATGTATGTGTCACGAAATACGTCCGTTCTGTTTTTTCTGATCTTCACTACTCTCCGGCATTATTACTCTGCCATTCCTTGTCCGTGCTAATTCTTCCACTATTCGTAGTTTTCGCTTTCATAGTTCAAGGTTTTCTTATCTCATCTTGTCACACCTCTCACCCACCCTTTTCTCCTGGTTATTTTCGCCTTTGTTATTGGCGACGCTTAGCGAAAAAGTGAACTTGCCACATTGACTTTTCGCTTATCGCCAGCTCCATATGAAGTAAGAGTCTACATTGTGCGATATTCCTATTGTTAACCCATACTTTTTGTCCGGAAGATACACGAAACCATGTTGTCGCACGATACGGTGCTAGTTTGCAAACATGATGTGCTCCAATACACGGTCGATCTCAATGGGATGTAAGAGGATAACAATCTTGTTTAAGATTAAGACACAGACAGTGATATAATGCTTCCGGCAGATGGACTTTGTTTTGATAAACAATTACAAGGCAGTAATATTTTGGAGGAGATTATAATGTTAGACCTGTGAAGTAGTGAGTTTGTAAACATGACAGACAAAACGGAAGAAGAAGACCTTACATGGTTATGGAGTTTGAAAATCTTATCTTATGTTGTCATAAAGTAATGTGCTACATGAGAGGGATGGGGGGGAAGGGGGAGATAAACGTCTACCAATATCAGACGCTTTGATGATGAGTGGTTGAGCATGAAAATGATATGATAGACTGCTCCTGATTGGACTTCTCCTCTAAGTAGCCACCTGCGCGTGTAGGTTAAAATCCTCTCACACGAGTGGCGTAGTAACTTCAGTACTTCGAACCGTCTGATAGCTGGTAACCTCGTACTTTTTAGAAAAAAATAGGAAGACAAATGCCTCTGCTAAGTACACTGAGATGGAAGCTTAACAGGTGCATCCTCTCGCTGTCCACCCACCAATGTAAATCTCTCAGAAGAATTAAATTCTTGAGTACACAACGTAGCGCAAGAAAGATGATTAAAATTCACCAATATTCCTCTGGGTATTAACTGGGAAAATGTGTCTTGACAGCGCGAATAATTATTTGTGCCTGAACTAACATTAACAAGTTACATATATCTCACAAAATAATATGCTACACTTGAGGCACATGTGATGTAATCATCACTCATCACTGCTCCAGTCGGAGTCTGGGTCACATCTGCTGTCGGGTTTTCCGCACGACTAGCCAGAAACAATCACCCGCGCTTGCTGAAGTGGTTTATGAATATACTATTTTCATATGTTGAGGTTGCCAGCCTCATATACAACCACTTAGCAAGACAACATGTTAATTCACATTTGTAAAAGAAAAGTTTACAACTTACCCCAAATTGGGTTCTATACAATCTTATCGCACAGTTTTCAGATGGACACGAGCAATTTCGGCGCATATGCTCTCGAATCACTTTTGTCTGGGAAAGTATAGTAATTCCTTCTTATGACGAGTGTTCTGTGATACACTTGGCCTGGGAAGCTAGTAATTGCTCTTCGACGGGTGTTCTGCGATACACTTGGTCTGGGAAACTGTAATAATTCCTCTTTGACGGGTGATCCATTTCCTTTAGGTGTCCAAACTCTATATTTAAAGTCCTGGCCCCTTAAGTTTACAGTCTCTGTATTTATAAAGGCGGGCTTACTTTTTAAGGTTTTAAGTTTCCCAAATACTTCGATCTGTCACTTATAAGTATGGAATTATAGGTCCGAACCTTCTCTGTCTGGCCTTTTGGGAGTTGCTCGTTTGATGTTGCGAAGCTCTCTGTTCTAAGTCTCTGAGTTCGCTAGATTGTATTTCCCACTTCTCAGTTAAATCACAGATTGTACTTCCGCCGAATTTTCCAATGGAATTCGTTGTTTATTCCGGCATCTCACATCAAACCAATCAAATCTCTCTAGCACTGGGTTGGGGTTTTTTAATTCAAAATAACCCCCACGTGTTTTAAAATATTAAATTTAATATTCCCACGCATGACCTCTTTCTAATAATTCGAAAGACTTCCGATTGCACATAAACACATCTGTGAACTGATTACCTGGCGTAATGTCTTCCGCCAATGTATCTAACCAGACAGATTATCTGTGCTAATCACACACAGGGATGGGCCCGTGAAACTATTATCTCATTATCGCCTGTGTGTTCGTGCCTTCTTCAGACTGTGAAACAAAAGGGTCATCGGCCGCTCAGACAAACAATTTGGATGTCCAACGAGGATCGTATATTATCAAAGATTGGCTAGGCGACTCAAAGCGACAAACGTATTACCGCTGACCGGTGATAATGACCGAGTATTGTTACGATAATACCACAGTTCACCTGGCGGAACGTAAATAAGTCTGAGTAGTGGTAACGCAAAAATGTAAGAGATAAAGATAGTCCCATAGCAAATACTTCCGTAGGGGAGTGGAGTGTTAGAGACTTCCCTCTATTAGATTCAGCAAAGAGCAAAATAATGAATGGAAGGGCAAAAAATTGCCAAATGAAAGCGAGGGGTGAGAAAAATGAAGAAAAGAAATGATACTGCCATAATGGCTAAAGGTGTGAGAGAGCCACCAAAAGAACACGTACAGACGTTTTGTGACAATCATACTACTTTCTGTATATATATATATATATATATATATATATATATATATATATATATATATATAATATATATATATATAATATATATATATATATATATATATATATATATATATATACTTTTCGATTCCCGCTGTTCGAAAGCAATTTCGTCCGACTCACTGGGGTTAAAATAAACGCTCAGGGAGGGTAAAATTTCTGCGGAAGTTGAAGTAGTGGATGGAAGCGGAGGTCGCCTGATGTCTATATCAGGAGACCCAATACTTAGCAGAGACACTGAAGTACAGCCAATGGCACCTGTGGGAACCAACAGCAGCTGAAGCAGACAACAACCAACCCCACACTGAAAGCTAAGTAGCATAACAGCGCAGCTAAAGAACATTTCACAATTTTCCATAACTTCCACCACAGTTTAAATCATCTATGATGATAAATATCACGGCTTCTTATTTATAAAGAATAAACATTATTTTGCATTGTTAAATTATAAGTGGTTATTAAACCTGTTTATATGTAATTTAAAGGCTATAGTTGGCTTAATCACTGTTTAGTGAAGTGTATGTCTACATCCGTATGAGTTACATTGTTCTAAATACATAACCACATAGAGCTATTAAATTTAGATTTTGCTGAATCACCCCCAGCTGGGGGCTTAGAAATACGAGCACAATTATAACAACCTCTCCTTAATACCCTAATCCACCACAAATCCACACTACCTTACCTCCAATATATCCCCCACCATATTCTCCTTTTCTCCCCACCCTCCCCTACAAACATACATACATACATAAATAAATAATATTTAAATATCCCCATAAACCTCTCACTACTAAACATTAACTCAACCCATTAATCATTATTTCCAAAAATCCATTCCCCCCTCATTTTACTCACTCCCACCACCCAATTTCCCTCTCCCACATTTCCCAAAAACCACTTCTTTATCACATCCAACCACCCACACTATATCATTCATTACCCTCCCCAAATTTCCACCCCCCACAACCCCCAATCCACCAATTTCTACCTTTCACCAACCACAAAAAACATCCATAAATCCTAATCCAAAAATCCTACATACATCCATACTTTCCCCAAAAATTCACCATATCCTACCACATACCCAACCCCCTACCACCTACCATCCCCATCCAAAATCCCTAACCCCCATATCCATCCCATAAAATCCATAACCTTCACCCAATATTTCTAACTATCAACTCAAAAAAAAAAACCTACCTTCTCAACAATCCCACCTCTCAAACCCCAAACAATCTAAATATTCATATTCCCTTCCCCTACCCCCCTACTCCTCCCCCTCACCCTCCCTCCACCTACACACCAAATCACAAATCTAACCCCATCACACATTCCATACCACATACCCATCCCCCCCCACCCCCCATCCCAACTCCCCCTATCCATCTCCCCCCTAAACCCCCACCAACCCCCCCCCTACTCCCAATCCCACTTTTCCCCCTCATCAACACCACCCCCTAACCCCACATACTACCACACCCCACAC
>JAMPIV010002533.1:0-30000 GCA_024509875.1 Oreohelix idahoensis
TATTAAGATTGCACCGGTGGAAGTTACACCCAGAGCCAATCAAAAGAATATGGCGTACTTTTGTATTCGACCCCTGACGTCGTCGGTAGGAAAAGTCTATTTTAAACCTGGTGATACGCGTGCGGATCGCCCAAGCCAGACAAACTTTTAAAAAGGGTTATACGCCGGCGTGGACAGAAGAGTTGTTTACGATCAGCCGACTAAACCAAACAAGACCGGTTACGTACGTACTTAAAGATGATTCGGGTGAGGAATTGAAGAGTTCTTTTTACCAAGAAGAGCTGCAACGAGTCGGCGACAAGATAGTTTATCGAATCGAGTCCATTTTGGAGGAACGGCGAGGTGTCAGGGGTGTAAAAGAATATTTAGTCAAATGGTTCGGTTATAACTCGTCATTCAACAGCTGGATTTCGTCCAAACAACTAGCGAGATATCGAGACTGATGGATATTGAAGAAGACGTGAGCACCCCAGTTTTGAGGCCACCCCCTCCCAAGACCACGAGAACCTCGTTCTGGCCTTTTTTTGGGAAACTAGTCCCGCGACTAGAGATCGTTTTCCTCTGTCAGATGATCGTTATATATGTCGTCATCGGTGTCTCATTATTCAATCTGAGTCGGAGCAACGCAGAGGGACCAGACGGCAAGTTTTGGATCGCTTTAATGAGCAGTTGTTTGGGTTACATGTTACCTAACCCCAAGATAGGATGAGTTTTTACGTGACTTTACCCAGCAATGCCTCGATGAAAATATACCCAAACAATAACGCCGGTCACTTTTTCGTCAAATTGCCACAGACTATAGACTTGACTTCACGTTATGAGGTTGGTTTTGGTTGAGATTCAATTTCCCATAAGTTTTTTTAACGTGCTAGAGGATGATGTATGGATACATTATTTTCCCAACAAAGAAGATGAGTCTATACTACTCACGTTACCCGCTGGTCTATACACGTCACCCGACACGCTGATCGACGAGTTGAATCGTTTGCTTTTAGCCACGGATGTGGATGAAAAAGCCCGAGTTAGATTCCATTTTAACAATAATAAGGCCACCTTGAATCTGTATGATCCGGAGGTTGAAGTTAGAATTAGCGAGACGTTTGAAACACATGTTAGGTTTTCCTGCCTCGATCGCCACAGACATTGACCCAATACTACGAGGCGAGACTGAAGTACAAATGGATAGCGACATGAAAAATGTATACGTGTACTGCGATCTCGTAGCGGCGAGACCGGTTGGAGATGCCTCTGTCCCTTTGTTACGGATTGTGCCTATTTTGGATAGGACTAATGCTTCTGTTTTTAGGATTTACGACAAACCCCACTACGTACCCCTGAGCCGTTTTTCGTTTGACGCGGTGGAAATCCTTTTAACTAACGATCAGGGTAAGACTATCCCATTCACTAGCGGAGCTTCGGTGTTGACACTACACTTCCGAACTCACAGACGGTTTGATTTTGACTAGAAACATAATGGTGAGACACGTACCCATCCGACGAAACCCCAAGATGTATGAGGAGTTTTACTGCAACCAAGCTGGCCATGGGATGCCAGTGTTTATCGGAGGCAGAAGTCAAAGAGGACATGGTTTGGGTAGTTTTTTCGGCGGGCTCGGTCGTATGGTTCTCCCGTGGTTAAAAACTGGAGGCAAAGCTTTACTCAGAGAAGGACTTGGGACCGGTCTACAGGTCGCGAGCGATGCGTTAGCCGGCAGAAATGTTGGCGAGGCATTTCGTGAACGAGCGAAAGAATCTGGTCAACGTTTATTACAGGGAGCGGTTGAACACCTCACCACTAACCAATCGGGCAGCGGACTTAGAAGAAGAAAACGAGAGCCGCCCCACCTGGTGAGCCGAAACGCATAAAACGCCGTAACCGAGCTCGACCTTCTCATTCTCACCAGAAGAAGCGAAGGTACTCTGATATATTTGAATGATGGCGCTTATTCACCCCAGCTCGTGCGAGTGTCTTCACAGTGGTCTAGATTTGTTTAGCGTACCACCAACGCAGACAGCCGTAGAAGAGGGACAATTTGTGGAGATACATCCGTTGGCCGCCTTAGCCCCCGGAGCCCCGGTGGAATTTGTAATTTCGGGAAACGGTGAGGAATATCTAGATTTGTTCAATACTTTTCTACACGTGCGCGCCAAAGTTACGTTAGCTAATGGCGGCGCATTACCCACTGACACAGAGGTGGCCCCGATCAACTATTACCTGCACAGTTTTATTCTCCCAAGTCGACGTTTCACTGAACGATACGCTGATTACACCCAGCGAGAACACCTACCCTTATAGAGCTTACATCGAAGCCACGTTGAATTACGGGGAGGAACCCAAACGAGGTCATCTGACATCGGCTCTGTTTTACAAAGACACCCCAAATTTTATCACGGACACAATTGGTGACAATAACAATGGGTTAAGACTGCGTCGACATATAGCGGCTGGTTCTCAGGAGATTGATATGATGGGTCGTTTACATTCAGATATCTTTGCTCAAGATCGTTACCTGTTAAATGGTGTGACAGTTAAAGTAAAACTCACCCCGTCTAAAGATGCCTTCAACGTACTGGGACACGACCCCACCGCTGGATATAAATCTATTATAACTTATGCGGCCTTGGTTGTCCGGAAAGCTAAATTAAATCCCGCCGTCTCGCTAGCCCACGAGAAAGCCTTGGTGCGAGGTAATGCCAAATACCCCTTGAAACGAGTTGTGCTAAAAACTTTCTCTATCCCTAGGGGTATGCTATCGCACATGCAGGATAATCTGTTTCTCAGTCAAACACCTACACGGATCGTGATTGGACTAGTCACTTCGTCAGCTTTTAACGGGTCGTACACGGCTAATCCGTTCAATTTCGCTACCTTTGGTCTGATATATTTGAACGTCAGCGCGGACGGCAGAACCGTCAGTGGCAAGCCTTTGTCCATGGATTATGAACACAACCAGTACGTGAGAGCCTTCTTCGCGACGAATCTAGCTATGGGACTGGTTGGTAAAGACGCCGGCAACGACCTCGAGTATAGACATTTTAAGCACGGTTACGCCTTATACGCCTTTGACCTCACACCCAGTCTACTAGACGGTGACCAGTTTGAGATGGCCAAGTCGGGCCCAGTCTCAGTAGAACTTAAATTCGCCGAGGTCACACCCGAACCATTACAGGTTCTCGTCTACGCCGAGCAAGACTCGATCTTGGAGATCTCGAAATCGCGCCAAGTTTTGACAGACTACACCACTTAAACAATGAATACAGACGAGATACGCACCATCCTCCTATCGGACATATTTGTTAAACGAACTGGGCTCGTTAAAGTGTTAGCTCGTGACCAATTACCTCTACGTATCGATCCGACCAAGACGGCTGCTTTCGTCATCAACACTGACCCTAGCTATCGCCCCGGTGACCACTGGGTCGCCCTATATTATAATGGACTTGGTACTTTTGAATATTTTGATTCTTTTGGCCTACCACCTACACACTCGGACCTGATTAATTTTATAGCCAGAAACTCTACTCGACCTGTTAACTACAACCCCAGACATTTACAAGATGTAGTCACCAACGTTTGCGGGCTCTACGCGATTTATTTCATCTTGATCAAAACACGAGGTGGCACTATGCAGCGGGTCCTACTACCATTTTCGGCTAGACAACACGCCAACGATCGATTAATTACGCGCCTAGTCAGACCCTGGCTAGTGAAACTCAACCCCACTTTGCTAAACAAGAGACGAAATCGATAGACAGGTGTATTTTTTCCCTCACGACAGCCATGTGTAGTTGTTCCCACGCAACACATCGACGAATCACGTCCTGCCTAACACACGTTCGATGTTCGACGAATCAAATCCTAGCTAGGGCACGCTAAAAAAACCCAGATTATACGATATAAAAGGACGACACTTTATTAACACACTAGATACATCTCGTTGAAAATGACTGCTCCCACCAATTGGGTCTACATCAAGAGAAGTGATGAAATGCTTAAACCTTTGGCTAGTGGTCTGAAGGCTGCGTCTGTAAGTGTTTACCGAGGCCAACCTTTACTGCACGTGCGAAAATATTTTGGTGAATCCTACCTCAAATTTCCTACCAAACACGGCATTACGTTAACTCGACCCGAGTTTGAACATTTCTTGACATTACAGAACGAAATCCTCGCCGAATTTGACCGATTACAGCCACCAAGCACGGATACCTATCCTACTAACACTACCACGTTTGATCAGTACATCAATTCCAGCTGTTACCAACCAATAGAACCGAGTTGGTTTCCTACCACAGACCTGGCCGATGTCCTACCCTCGAAGAAGCCTTCCACTAACCTGTTTGACGAAATCACGAAGTCTAGCTGCCCAGTATCCCCAGAACCGAGTTGGTTTCCTACCACAGACCTACCCGATGTCACACCACAGAAGAAGAAGAAGCCTACCAAGCGATTGAGAGTTGCCCTTTAGTATTTGAAAAAATAAAAAAAACTATATTAACTAAAACGCTTTTTTGTTACCTATATATCGTCTAAATGTTTGTCTAACTATTCGTATAAATGTTTGCCTAACTGTTTGTCTATGTCTCAATATAACTGTTTGTATTACTGTTTGTCTAACTATTGTAAAATATGTATGTCTAAATATATATCGTCTTCTTGTTATCTTCCTATTATCTAAATGTTTGTCTATGTCTAAATATAACTGTTTGTATAATTACTGTTTGTATAAATGTTTGTCTAAATATAACTGTTTGTATAACTGTTTGTATGTATGTCTATGTCTCAATATAACTGTATATATATATATCATCTTCTTCTTATATAAACATCCTCTTCTTGTTATATAAAAGTCTAAAAATAATCTCCCCCTTGTTAGCTCAAATCCACCATCTTGCCACATTTTCCTTATATAAACATACCTCTTCCTATTATCTCCCCCTTGTTATCTCAAATCCGCCATCTTGTTAGCTCAAGTCCGCCATCTTGCCCCAAATTATCTCCCCCTTGTTAGCTCAAATCCGCCATCTTGTTATCTCCCCCTTGTTAGCTCAAAGCCGCCATCTTGACCCAAATAACCTCCCCTTGTTAGCTCAAATCCGCCATCTTGACCCAAATAACCTCCCCTTGTTATCTCAAGTCCGCCATCTTGACCCAAATAACCTCCCCTTGTTAGCTCAAGTCCGCCATCTTGCGCCGCCTGAATGCGCTTATATAAAAGTCATGCGCCTCCTGGCGTTTTTGCTATATAAAAGTCACGCGCCTCCTGGCGCGCCTCCTGCGCGCCTGCAGAATGATACCTGTTTGGTACATACCCTACTACTGGTGTGAAATGTAAATATAAGTGTTTACAAGTTTACATATTTGGAATCTTTATTCATTTTCCTATGAATCCATGCTGGTCATTAATTTGTACATTTGATTGTTATGAAATTCATTGCATTCTGTGCAGGCAAGGGAGAAAACCAAAAATGCAACCAATTAAAAAAATCATTCACACTATCCTCAGTATCTGGTATGTCCACCGTGTGCTTGCAAACAAGCTTGGCAGCGGCTCCGCGTGGAACGCACAAGTCTCTGAAGGAAATTCCGGGGAATCAAGTCCCATTCACGTGTAAGAGAAGCTTCGAGCTGTTGCAGATTAGCTGGAGAACCTTGTCTGTAGACTCTGCGTCCAAGCTCGTCCCACAGATGTTCTATAGGGGACATGTCTGGTGATAGGGCAGGCCAATCAATCGTCACAATGTTCTGCTGCTGTAGATATTGCTGCGTAATGCATGCGGTGTGCGCACGTGCGTTATCCTGCTGGAGAAGCTGCAAGTCTGGATAATTTGTGAACGCAGGAGCAACCAATGCATCCAGAACCTCATCTCGATATGTCACAGCATTAACATTTCCACGGAAGACGTGAAGAGGCAAGCGATGGTGAAATTTGAATCCTCCCCAAATGTGAATACTGCCACCTCCAAATCGGTTGTGCTGACGAACACAGCAATTTCCAAAGCGCTCTCCACACTGTCGCCAAATCCGCATACGTCCATCAGCAAAGGATATGTTGAATCTGCTCTCGTCTGTGAATATGACAGCATTCCACTGCAGTCTAGTCCATCTGACATGTTGCTCTGCCCATTGCAGGCGCTGCAGACGATGTCTGTGAGTCAAGTTTGGCCCAACATAAGGTCGTCATGCAGTAAGGCCTGTATCTCTATGACTGTCATTCGAGAGATTTGCCCACATCTACCCACTATTGCTCTTGCTGTTTGACTTGCCGGGAGAGAACGATTCCTTAGGTGACTCAGCACAATATGACGATCTTGCGCAGGGGTAGTAACTCGTGGTTGGCCACTCCGAAGTCTATCCCGGGCACTGCCAGTGGTTCCGTAACGTTCATTGAGACGTACAATAGTGCTGTGGTGGCAATTCATCCTTCTGGCAATGGCCCGCGAGCTCATTCCGGTCTCCAACATACCAATGGCTCGTTGGCGGTCGTTTTCAGATAGTCGTGGCATTTCAAGCACATGTACTGGGTGTTTTGTCTCCACGGCCTTTTTATACCGAGTATACTGCCACAACGCGTACACATTTTCAGGGTCATAGCTGTTATGAATCGTGTTGCACGTGTAACTTTCGTTGTTTTCATGTAGTCTGTACACAAACCCGTGGGTTGAATCATGCACTTTCCAGTCCAGCAGCCATTCGCTCTCTACCTCATGACAAACACGGGGAAAATTCATTCCCACACTTTTTTTTCCAGCTTCTCGGCATCAGTATATATAATAGTGGTGCGTTTTTTAATGTGCTTCAGTATATATATATATATATATATATATTATATATATATATATATATATAATATATATATATATATATATATATATATATATATATATATATATATATATATATATATGACGACGCGTCTGTACGTGTCCTTTTGTGTAATCTCTCACCCCTTCAGCCCTCCGGCAGTAAACTTCTTTTCTTCATATTTCTTCATTATTCGCTTTTTATGTGGCATAAATCATGCCTTTTCATTCGTTATTTTCACTATTTTGCTCTGTGCTGGACATAGCATGGTGAACTCTCTAACACGCCACTTCCTTATGGCAGTATTTGCTACGGGAGTAAAGCGTGTCTTACTGTTTCACTCCACTCCCATACTGTTGTTACGATTCACCAGGTTTGGTGACCCTGTCAGCGATAATATTTTATCGCCTAATCTGTCTGACCACCTGTGGAAACGTGGCCGTCAAACATTTGACCCCACTGGAAAGCGGCTGATCGTGCTGACACAAGCCGGTTTTGTGATCACATGCAAAAAAGAAGACCACACGGTCTGTCCAGACATCTGTCTGGCATAGGCATGCAGATAAAGGTGATAAACAGAAGTGCGCCGGAAGTCTTAGGTAACGATATTACATCACTGTTGTAAGAGGTCACGCGTGGATATTAAAATTAATATTTTTAATACGCGTGGGATGAGTACTGATAAACTTCCCCACCCAAACAGTGCTAGATAGATGGGATTGGTTCGCCAGAATCTACTATGATTTGATTGGAACTTTCGGCGGAAACACAGCTGGGATTTGAAACTAAGGATAGTGAGATATAATCTAACAAATTCGGAGTCACAGCACACAGACAGACTGCATCGCAGCGGCAATTAAACACCTCCTACAAGCCAGAGGAAAAAGGATAGGACTTATCATTCCACAACTATAAGTACCAGATCGAGTATTGAGCAACTTTGGAAGTACAAGTAAACCAGAAATTTTTATACAAGACTGGAGACTTGGGAATTTTATCACAAGGAGTCATAAGAGGAATTACGGATTTCCAGACCAAGTGTTTCACCCGTCATATGAGGAATTATAGATTTCCTGGCCAAGTCTTTCACCCGTCATAAGAGGAATTATGGATTTGCAGGCCAAGTGTTTCACCCGTCATAAGAGGAATTATAGGTTTCCAGACTAAGTGTTTCACCCGTCATAAGTGGCATTTCTCAGACTTAAGTGATTCGAAGTGGGTCCATTCTAATCTGTGCCAGGAGAAAAGTGTATTCCCAAAATGTTGGGGTAAGTGTAAACAATTTATTTACTAATGTAAATTTTACAGGTTGTTGCTAAGTGGTTATATATGAGGCTGGCAACCTCACCATATGAAAATAGTATATTCATGAACCACTACAGCAAGAGCTGTTGATTGTTTCTGACTAGTCGTGCGGGAAACCCGTCAGCAGAGCGACCCCAGACTCCGACAGGACGAGTAATGAGTGATAATTATATCACGTGTGCCTAAGGTGTACAGAATCATTTTGTGAGATTTATGTACTTGGTTTTTAATTGTAATTCAGGCAGATCATTATTCACGCACTCCAGACGCAATTTCCTAGTTGACACCCAGAAGGATATTGGTGAATTTTCATCAAATTCTCTCAGTTACATTGTGTCCTCGGGAATTTAATTCTTCTGAGAGGTGAGTGTAGCGCATGAAAATGGGCCTATTAGTTTGCGGAGAACAAATGTACTGAGGCATTTGTTTCTTTCTACTTTGTCACAGTTCGGGATTACAAGACATCAGACTTAAGCACTAAAGTTCCTACGCCACTAGTGTGAGAGAAGAGTAACACCATCGACCGCCTACAGTGGACGAGTTACTCGGAGAAGTGTTCTCATCACCAAAAAGAAGTGACAGAAACCACAGCTGCAGGACGCATCTGGAGCTAAGCTTTATATAACAGGCTACAGCAAAAATAAGGACATTATTATTAACGCCCTACCAAAACCTCATTGAGGAAACTTTAATTTCAATTTTCACAAAATTTTTCATATTTATTTTCCCATGTTAAAGACTAATTGACTATTAAATTTGTTGTATGTTATTTTAAACTAAACAATAATAGTTGAATCAGTTTACATGTAGGAAAGCAAACGTATGAGCCAATTTTTCTTTATATATATATATATATATATATATATATATATATATATATATATATATATATATATATATATATATATATATATATATATATATATATATATATATATATATATATATACATATACATATACATATACATATACATATATATATATATATATATATATATATATATATATATATATATATATATATATATATATTTTTTTTTTTTTTTTTTTTTTTGAGTTCCTCTGAAGATCATTAATTTAATAAAGAAAACATATGAAGACATGACATGCAGAGTTCTTCATGAAGGACAGCTTACAGAACCGTTTGGGATAAGAACAGGAGTGCGACAGGGATGCCTCTTGTCTCCGTTTCTTTTCTTACTAGCAATAGACTGGGTTACGAAAACATCGACAACACACAACAGAAATGGAATCCAGTGGACTCTGGACTAAGCAGTTGGATGATCTGGATTTTGCTGATGACTCAGCTCTTCTGTCCCATAACCGTAATCAGATGCAGGACAAATTGTAAACACTCGATGAGAGGTCACAGCAATTGGGTCTGAAAATACACAGGGAAAAGACAAAGATAATGAGAATAAAGGCAGGCAATGATAACAGAGTTGAAAATGAAGAAGCACCAATACAAGATGTAGAATCGTACACATATCTTGACAGCAATATAGACATAGTTGGAGGGACAGACAGTGATATCAAAATAAGAATACAAAAAGCAAGAGGAGCTTTCATTGCATTGGGAAATATATGGAGATCAAGAGAAATCGGATCCAACACGAAAATAAGAATCTTCAACTCAAATGTGAAGTCAGTCCTATTGTATGGCTCTGAGACATGGAGAACAACAAAAACAACTACCAAAAAGCTAGACTTTCATAAATGGGTGCTTGCGTAGAATAGAGGGACTAAAATGGTATGGCAAGGTTACCAACGTGGAACTGATGACAAGAACTAGACAAGTGGCAGTGGAACAAGAGATGAGAAGAAGACGATGGCGATGGATAGGACACACACTGAGGAAACCTGTTGATAGCATTACAAGGCAGTCCTTGTTCTGGAACCCCCAGGGCAAGAGAAGCAGAGGTAGACCAAGAAGCACATGGAGAAGACAGCTTGAAACAGAGGTGAAAATGATGAGGGGAACGTGGAAAGAACTTGAGATGATGGCACGTGACAGGAGGACTTGGCAGTTGTTTGTTGAAGGCTTATGCTCCTTTGGGAGTGGAGGGTTATGAATGAATGAATATATATATATATATATATATATATATATATATATATATATATATATATATATATATATATATATACATATGCCATTAGTTATAAGAGGGCATTCGTTGGAATACTCCAGCTGGGGGCTGGACGGGCCAGAATCATTGCATAACCCCTTCACAGAAGGCGACGGACCAGATAATAAGTTAACAAATGTGCTAAGCCATTAAGCAGAGTTTTGTTCTTGACTTCTGGGATTATCTTGTTAAGGCTCTTCTAAGGTAGAAAAGTCATTCATCTTCTATCTACATCTTTGCCAAGAGTAATCTTGCGCGAAGATAGAAACCCTGGACGACCTACTTTTAGATACGCTTGCGTTGTGACCATTAGTGGACCACTACTGCAAAGCAAGGGGAGGCAATTCCGTGACAATATATATATATATATATATATATATATATATATATATATATATATATATATATATATAATATATATATATATATATATATATATATATATATATATATATATATATATATATATATATATATATGGGAGACGCGTTGGCTGTGTACATTTTCACAATACAAACGTTACAACCCCAGTTATTGCGTAATGGATTATTTTCACTCATTTACTTTATATAATGGAGATTATGCGCAATCAAGTCCAACACTAAAGTAAGAATCTTCAACTCAAAAGCCATGCCAGTCCTATTGTATTGGCTATGAAACATCTTTTTTTCTTCTTCTTTGATCCTTAGCCGCCGACCGTCAAAGCAGTCAGTGGCCATCACGCCTGGTGGCGTCTTGTATGAAACATGGAGAACAACAAATATAACAACTAAAAAGCTACATTTAAAGAAAAGGTAAAGGATTCGTTTGCGGTCTAAAAAAAATCCCACCTCAACTGGGGATCGAACCATGGACCACCGATCTCGGAAGCCATTGCACTAACTACTGCGCTAACGCTTCTACATACTTTCATAAATGGATGCCTGCGTGGAATAGAAGGATTAAAATGATATGACAAGATCACTAATATGGAACTGATGACAAGAACCAGACAAGTGCCAGTGTAACAAGAGTTGAGAAGAAGACGATGGCAATGGATAGGACACACATTGAGGAAACCTGTGGATTGCGTTACAAGGCAGTCCTTGTTCTGGAACCCCCAGGATAAGAGAGACAGAGGTAGAACAAGAAACACATGGAGAAAATAATAAGAGACAAGTGATAATTTTGAGAAAAACATGGAAAGAACTCGCGCTGATGGCTCGTGACAGTAGTACTTGGCATGCGCCTCTTGAAGGCCTATGCTCCTTGAGGAACTAAAGGGTATTTATTGATTGACTTTATATAATGAGAGCGTCCGATTGGCAGAGTGGTTAGAGCGCTTGAATATCGCGACAAAGCCACCAGGTTCCAAACCTAGAAGTGTCGCGCTACATTCTACCCAGATGTAAATCTGTCACCAGATCTTGTCAATTTGTACAGTGAAAAAAAATATGAAATCCACAGAGGACATGCCAGAAATATCAAAGGGTGGACATAATATAAATAACTTGATGTACGCTGATGAGACAGTCTAAATGGCAAATAGTGAAAATGAGCTGTAGGAAATGAATGATACAGAAGTGACAGAAAGTTAAAATAAAGTCCTTAGCCTTAATAGCTACAAAGACTGAAGCTACAGTAATCTTGAAGAAAATGACTTCTCCGGAATGCTTTTTCAAAGTAAATTGAACAGTTTTAAAAATGGTCAATAGATTGTAATAGCAGGGCACACTAATAAAATCGGATGAAAGTTGTATCTCAGAAGTGATGCGTAGAATAGACCAAGTAAAAGCAGCATTCTATTTAAAATGAAAAACACTTTATGCAACAACTCTTTGTTCAGTGGAAGTAAAAAAGAGAGCTTTTCAGAGTTATATAGGAACAATCCAGAGTTACGGAAGTGAGTTATGGACACTTAGTAAACAAGTAGGAAAAATACTAAATGCTACAGAGATGTGGTTTTACAGCAGATTGTTAACATGGGCAGCTAGAATGGGGGTGTCTTGGAAGATGACAATGTGCAAAGCAATTTTATTCCTCAGGTTAGAAAGTGTGACAGAACGGGGCGGCCCCTCTCAAACTCTGTTTCACTCCGGAAGTAATCGGTGCAGTTGTGGTACTGATTTTATTGCGTGCTTTCAATTGTCGCACTTTCTTCCTTTCTATGTTATGTAGCAGATAGTTTATATTTTCAAGTATTCTTTCACTACTTTCAGTATATTGTGTCTTGTCTGTTACCTGACACTCCTTATGGATGATAAACACCTCACATTTGCAGGGAGAGGTAGAGATAATATTACTATAGGCAGGTTGGTAAAATTCCTTTGTACCACAGCTTGGCCGTGGCAAATTAACACGTACATCGCCCAGCGCTCTCTGCCTAATCACCGATAAGACGGGTGCGCGCATCACCAAAGCTTGGAATACGGGGAGACAACTGATGGACAGACACAAATAAGAGATTACTTTCTGATAAAGGAATAAATTGTTACTTTTGGAACACGTGTCCATATGAGGTTAACGACAAGTTCGCGAGTCTGTACGCAAGGCATCGAATATCGTATTGCCATATATTGTAATACGTGACCTTTTGCTGTACGCACCTTATTTCATGTGGAATAGTTTGAAAGTACCACACCCTCACCCGTCTGTTTGAAAATGATTGAAGCGGTCATTTTAACTCCATAAGAAACAGATGCGTGGGAGACCGGGAATATAACCTGACACGTTTCAGTGTTATTCCACTGTGAAGATCGCTCGCCAAGATACTAGACCTTGCTAGAGTGAAGCCTAGAATTCAGAATTCCTTCTTAACATACCGGACACCTTTTATTGGAGAATTTTGGACAGACTTTCATAGCCCAGGAAATCTCTTTCATATTAAATAAGGAAACCGGGACTGAAGAAACTGAAGGACCACACACGAAGTCAGAGAGGGAACTTAATAAATTAACGACACCTCAGACGCGTGTAAGAGGCCTATTCAAGTCTCTTTTATTCATCTGAGCAAAACGTCTGTGAGCCAGGATTGGCGTAAGTTGTGATTTTACATTCTATATTTTATTACTAACATGTGAACTAACATATATATGTATATTACCATGTGAATTTTAATATGTGAAAATCGCTTGTGGATGTCCAAGTCATTTGAGGCTGGTAACCTCAGCGTATAGAATCATGATTCCTGAACCACCGCTAAACGGGCTGGAGATTGCTTTATTGCTAGTTTCTTAATTAGAACTAAAAGCAGAGAGTAGTCCCAAGTTCCTTACGGAGCAGGGAGGGAAAGATGAAAGAAATGATATACATTTTAATTATAATACTTACAATTTCAAGCAGTGTAAATGTCCATATAAACATATTCACTTTAAAATTAATGTACGTTTTCAAGCTCAGTGTAAATGTCTATGTGAAAATATTCATTTTAAAGTTAATGAAAGTTTCAAACTTTTCAATCAGTGTAAACATAAATGAAAACATAATCAATTCATATTATGATCACTTTTCAATCAGTGGAGATGTAAATGTAAACAGACTGTATCTGTATTATTAACCTTTTCATTTAAATGTAAAGCTAAATCTATTAAATTTAAATGTAAAGAAAGTTTATCCCGTGGGATTAAATTTAATTCACATCGAGGGTACATTCTGAGATTATTTTTTTTTTCGTACGCCCGCTAATACTCGAGGCGAAATCTCAGGTTATTATTAATGTCTAACCTGACATTGATTTTACGTGAGTATCCCTTTTCTTGTACAGAGACAGGTGTCCCTCGCCATTCAGGCAGATACTCGCTGATTTCGGAGGTACCCATTAGAGCTGGGTCGGCTCAGGAGCCGCCAATCCCTGGTCGACGACACTCCTTCAAATGTCCTCGCCAGGTCTCGAGTTAATCCAGTCCAAATCCCGGTCGACGAAAAATCCTCAAATGCCGTCGCCCGGGTTTGATCCTGAATCACCTGGTCGCCAGAGCGGTGTTGTAACCACTACGCTAGCGCGGCTCCAGGAATTCTGAGATAAATGGGATGGTAGAATAGACGGAGGGAGGGGGCGGGCACATAAGTATGTGTCGGGAAGAAACGCAATAATGAGGAGAGCGTTTTGTTTCTATTCTTTTTCATAGTTATTGGTGGTACCAGCAGAAAGTACTATCTCTGGAACCAAGTGAAGGTAGTAGTGGACTGACGTTGTGCGAGACGCCATCATAAGAGGCCTTACTCCTTGACGTTCTAGGAACGTCGGCGCCTTTAATCTTTACCAGCGACGAGTGAGAGCAGTGTACACAGAATCCATCAGTGGGGCAGAAACTACTATTGACAGCTAAGTGAAAAATATACGCTGCCAAAGTTAACTTCCATCATAAGAATTCTATCATCTATCAATGATGAATCCTTTTTTTTTAACTATTCAACTTTTTTTTTCAAACTGTTAAAATCTAAAGTGATTATAAAATGTTGTTATTTGTAATTTTAAAAATTTAACTTCGATTTAATCATTTTAAAGGTACTACATGTTTGTCTCAGTCAATTTACTACTTACACTCTAAACAGAGCTATACCAGAAAAGTAAGAATTCCACTGAGTAAATCAAGGGTGGGGGGCTTGAACGAGCTGAAATTAATAAGTGCTTAATTCCTTCACAAAAGTTGTCGGCAGATTCTAGAATTAACGTGCTCAGCCAAAGCAGCATTGTTTTCGCTTATGTGAATATCCTGTGAATACTCCATTGTAATAGAAGTGTCATTACCAATCTATCTACAACCCTGCCAAGAGTAATCTTGTGCGAAGGTAGATACCTTTGAAGCCCATATTAGATACTATTGAGTTTTGGCCACAGTTGGACCACTACTGCAAAGCAGCGGAGGCAATACCGTCATAGAAAGAAGCAATCCACTTTCTTTTGATCAACTTAAGAGAAGAAGGAAGCAGGAGTTTATCGGGATAAAAGGACAAATAGAAAGAAAAAGATATAGGGTTTAAACATTTCTATTTTGAAAACAACGGGCTAATAAATGTATGTTGTTATGATTAAAATTCAAAACGATTGTGTCGGTATAATACGGGGGCTCCTTGTTTGTTTATTTTATACGGAGTCACTTATTAATACATGAAGTGACGTCATACCGATATGGTTTATTTGGCAGACGTGAAACTAAAAATGCAGAAGTGAGGAGATTGTCTGCTAGAGTCTTCTACCATTGTGTGTCATGGCGAGTGGACGCATGTGTTTGAGCTACTGAATTTCAGTATATATCCCTGTGTTATTCCATCACTAATACATCAAGATCTTCTGTGAGGTGTATCTAGTTATCTGCATTTACAGGGAGTATAGCTTCTCAGTGTCGAGTGTGAATATATATTTAAAATGTTGAGAATGATAAGGACAGCGTTCCAGACATGAACGGACTGCCTAAAGTTATATCGACGACTGCATATTACAGTATATGCCATTGTATATTGGCCTGAACTGTATTGCATGTGGAGCAGCGTTGCAGTCTTAATAAAAATGTATACCGTCCACTTCGTCCGTTGTGGCTCAAATAATTCTGAGTGATGTTGGCTTGTTTTGGTGTCTGATACGTCTACTACCCTAGAAGTGAACTTGGCCACAGGAACCATCCTGCCACTAAATATTAACATTAACAATATAAAAGACACGTAACATATGTAAATATTCAAAAAGATGATGAATCAAGTGAAGACAATTAATCCAGCAAAGTTGTCGCTGTTTATTTATATCTTGTTGAATAAAACTGACCTCCATCTGGTTATAACAATGACATTAAGTCGATTAATGGTAAAAGGAATAAATGAAAATAGTGAGCATTCCAATGGTAAAAACCAGTGGATTTAAAGAAATAAAAACCATCTAAACCGGGTGTTTCTTAAGATGTGGTCCACGGAGCCCTTGAATGGATTCTTTGGGGTCCGTGTTCTTCTACTTCTTCTTTGACCCTTAGCCGCCGACCGTCATAGCAGTCAGTGGCCATCACGCCTGGTGGCGCCTTGTAGGGCAACAACACATTGATTCCACTTTGCTCGGTCGGTGGCAATCATTCGTGCAGTGCCCCAACTCTGGTCCGTGTACCTAACCTAAAATTTAAAATGAATTTAAAGTTTTTAAAGGTTCTTTTATGTAATTTTTTTCCAAGAAAGTGCGCAAAGCTTTTATCAGAAAACCAATGACATCCATGGATTCAAACATTTTAAGAAATCTTTTCCTTAACGATGTAACAATTTGATACAGAACTGGGTGAGCTTCATAGGTTAGACTTTGGCTGGAATCTGTCCACCTTGAAGGATTCCATGTTGTAGGTGGGTTCTTTCTGCAAGACAAGTTCGGTCACTGCCTTCCCCACAGCTGGGGCAAGTTTAAATCCGTGACCTAGAGAATATGTACAAAAGAGGTAGCGCGGTTAGATAGCAATATGTGGACTACCATACTAAAAACAAGCTTTATGTAGACTTCCGTATTAAAAATAAGCTATATGTGGACTACGATATTAAATACAAGCTATGTGTGGACAACGATATTAAAAACAGACTATTTGTAGACTATGATATTAAAAACAGACTATCTGTGGGCTACGATACTAAAAGCAGACAATATGTGGGCTACGATATTAAACACAGACTTTATATGGACTACGATATTAAAAACAGACTGTATGTAGACTACGATATTAACAACACACTGTATGTGGACTACGATATTAAAAACAGACTATATGTGGACTACGATATTAAAAATAGATTATATGTAAACTTCAATAGTAAAAACAAGCTATATATACACTACGATATTAAAAACAGACCAAATGTGGACTACGAATTTTTTTTTTTAAACAGACTATATGTGGCCTCCGATATTAAAAACAGACTATATGTAGACTACTATATTAAAAATACATTAAATGTAGACTAAACAGCTTGATGATCTGGATTTTGCAGATGACTTGGCTCTTCTGTCCCATAACCATAATCAGATGCAAGAGAAAATGAAAATTCTCGATGAGAGGTCACAACAAGTGGGCCTGAAAATACACAGGGAAAAGACAAAGATTATGAGAATAAATGCAAGAAATGATAACAAGGTTGAACTTGAAGAAACGCCACTAAAAGATGCAGAATCGTACACATATCTTGGCAGTAATATAGACAAAGTTGGAGGGACAGACAATTATATCAAACCATCGTCTTCTTCTCATCTCTTGTTCCACTGGCACTTATCTAGTTCTTGTCATCAGTTCCACGTTGGTAACCTTGTCATACCATTTTAATCCCTCTGTCCGCATAACCCATAATCTGTGCTTTTTTGGATGCTCCATGTCTCCGAGCCATACAAAATGAAAATTCTCGAGTTGAGATTTTCGTGTTGGATCCGTCACATAACAATGCAATGAAAGCTCCTCTTGCTTTTTGAAATATTACACTTTGTCAGGCCAAAATGTGTACGATTCTACAAAGTGAGTTTAACCCTGTGTTCATTACCTGCATTTATTCTCATTATCTTTGTCTTTTCCCTGTGTATTTTCAGACCCAATTGCTGTGACCTCTCATCGAGTGTTTTCAATTTGTCCTGCATCTGATTACGGTTATGGGACAGAACAGCTAAGTAATCAGGAAAATCCAGATCATCCAATTGCTTAGTCAGAGTCCACTGGATTCCATTTCTGTTGTGTGTTGTCGATGTTCTAGTAACCAGTCTATTGCTAGTAAGAAAAGAAATGGAGACACGAGGCATCCCTGTTGCACTCCTGTTCTTATCCCAAACGGTTTGGCAAACATGTCTCATGTAATCTTTATTAAAATAATATATGTCATGTCTTCATATGTTTTCTTTATTAAATTAATGATCTTCAGGGGAACTCCATAACGCCTCAGCAATTTCCAAAGTGATTCTCTGTCTACACTGTCAAATGCCTTTTCGTAGTCCACAAATCCGATGTATAGTGGTGAATTCCATTCCAGACTTTGTTCAACTATTATTCAAGAGGAGGATCTATTTTGTTGCTAGTTCATCTTCAGTTGGATGGATTCTTTTAATCTTTCAATGAGAATATCTGTTTAATATCTGGCACTGAAAGTAACATTAATAATTTGTGCACTCTTGTAAATTTCCCTTCTCAAATCCATCCATTTGCTGGTATTCTCTTCCTTTTCAGACTTTACCTATAACATCTCTGGCCGTGTCGATATGCTTTGATGGCCTCATGGAACATCAGGTCCAGCCGCTTTTCCATACCTCTTAGAAGCTTTAATGGCTTACTTTATTTCTTCCTTCGTTGGTCTGCTTGCGTTAATAGAGGTATTGCTGGCTGGATGTCCCGGGGGGTTTTGTAGGGTATTGACAAGGTTCCTCAAAATATTCTGTCCACCTCTTCATTTGCTCTTGTATATTGCTGAGCAAGTTTTCCATTCTTGTCTTTTATGAGGCAACTTGTTTGCTTGTATTTCCCTGTTAGCTTCTTTGTGCTGCTATACAGTTCTCTCATATTTCCTTTGGCTGCAGCATCTTCTGCCTCTCTTTCCAACTCCTCAATATACTTCCTCTTGTCTCTTTTGATAATTCTTTTTACTTCTTTGTTTGCTCCTGTGTACATTTCTTGAGCCTTGGCTTTGGAACTTCTGGTTTTGCTTGTGTTTAACTCTGCTTTCTTGTTTTTTCTGTCTTTTATCTTATTGATGGTTTCTGTTGTTATCCATGCTTTTTGTTGTCGTTCCCTTTTCCCCAGTATTTCTTCACATGTCTTATTCCAGACTATATGTGTTATTAAAAAAAATGAGGAAAGACAGAAAAATTAGTTTAATATTATAAACACACACAGCAGCGGTGTAACCCTTGGAGTGTTCTCCATGATAAGTGGTTCCTGACAAACCCACAGCTCTCCAAATGGGATAGAGAACACCCAGGTCACATAAAATATGATGCCTATCACCAGCTATCTAAGCGAGAGCAGGTCATCAGTAGGTTGAGGTACCATCAATATCACAAGTAGAGGGTTGTTCCAACAGATATCTGCTCCTGTGGCACCAGCCCATTGACAGCCGAACACTTGCTCCAGTCCTGCTCAACTTACAGCAGTGAACGGAGTATCATATGATAACAACCCACTTCTCTCAACGAAAAACTGTTTGGAGATGTCAGGAACCTTGAGCTGACTACTGCCTTCATTTAGAGTCATTAAAGTGGAAGCTGAGGCCGAACGAGCAAGAAGAAGAATAAAAGGAACAACTCTCTCTGACAAACCTCAACACTCCTGGGTAGAAGAGGAACACTAAGTGCAGTTGGTGTTTATGATGATGATGATGATGATAGCAACTAAGGTTGTGACGAGTGTGACGTTAAAACCCATACCGGAAAATCCAGCGGCGATAATCACATTTGGATACTTTGGATGTCGATCAATGAATGGGTTATTGTCCGGTGTTTCCTGAAATAATATACACCATTAAGTAACAATAGGACCGTTGCTCCGGTGGGAATATTTTAACAGGCGACTAATATCAGGTTGTTAATGAGTCTAGTTCATCTCTTCATGCAACATAAATTACTAGAGAAACCACTATTGCAAGAATACATTAAGTACTTTGGCACAAGCTACCTGCAAGAAGTCCAACTGCAATGATGGACATTGTTTTTGCTGTATAGGAATCGAAAATTAGGGGAGGTGGGGCAAGTTTCGAGTTTGCATACTTCAATCAATCAATCATTCAATCAATCAATCAATCAATCAATACCTTTTAGCCTCTTCCAAACATACAAGTTCCATTGATGCTATTTACTACTTTTCGACCTGTTAAGTAGTGCCTTTTGCAATAGCTCATATTTTCACACTAGTGTAAAAAGCCCGTCAAAAGACGAGAATTAAATTCAAAAGCACCAATACCTAACGTCAATCTTACTTTTTTTTAAGGTATTAAAAAAAAGCCACTGTGCATCACCACAGTACACGAGCTACGTAGCAGCAGCGAGGATCCCAATGTGTGTATACGGGATCACACATTCTATAAATATATTTTTGTGCACACCGTCATTTGCGCATTGTTCTTTGGTAATTGTTAATATTTTCGGGAGAGTACATATAAGGGAAACAATACAATTAATGTCTAACTTTCAACCAAAGTTGCATCCCTTAGCGTTACGTACTGACAGAAAAAGCTGAGATATTATATATAGGATGAAATGTTTCATTTTCATTCATTCATTCACTCATTTTCCACCTTTCAACTTCTTAAAGAGTATAGACCTTCAACAAACGTATGCCATGTCTTCCTGACCCATGCCATCAGCTCAAAATCTTTCCATCTCTTTGTCATCCCGTTCATGTCTGTCTCCAATTCTCTTCTCCACTTGGCCTTCTTCTAGCTCTCTTACCCTGTGGATGTCAGAACAAATACTGCCTTGTAATGCTGGGAACAGGGTTTCTCAAATATCAAAAGTATGTAATTAAAAGGAAAATACGAAGATTTCGAGGACAAATTTAGCCAAACATGTCGTTATCGTTCTACATCAATACTGAATCATTACAGCTGTTAGTCGTAAAGAATAGACCATTGAAAACATGTTTAGCTGGTCGATTACCCTAATACATCTATGTGTTGTAGCGAGGTGATGGCATTTCCTGGGTGGGCTTCATGCACTGGTGATTTCTGCACAATCTGTTTTTTATTATGATGCTACTTTGCGCCTTGCTCTACCTCACATTATTCGCCTCGTTGATATTTCTGGTTTTACAGCATCATTGTCATCATCATCATCCCACCGACATCATTAACATCACCATCATCATTTACCATCACCATAATAATCATCATCGATGTCATTATCGTCATTATGATGCGATGATATAATGATATTATAAGGATAATGCTGATGGTGATGATAATGATGATTGTGACGATCTAGTTGTGTGTGTAGATGTGGGAAGATAGACGTATTATATATGACTCGTAACAGTCTAGAGGACCACATAACCTCGTACCACACGAAATAAGAGAAGAACACAGTTCAGTCCAATCCCTTCTTTATTAAACATAACGACATAGACAAGATACTGCTTGAGTTGACATTATCATCAACTTTCTAACAGCACTACAAGACCTAACAACAGGCTACAATAATCACGCCATAGAGGAAAGGTCAAACTTGACGCAATAACTTATATCTAAGCAAACTTCATCACTGCGTTATAACACAAGCTAGATTTGACTCCAGAAAAATCAACCTGACAAAATAGCTTGACAAAGATTTAATCTACAGCAGGAAAATCTTCAGCAAACATCCGTTAATAGAATAACCGCCAAAAACAAAATGACTCGCCGGTTATCTCAACCGCTCTCAACAACCAACCTTTACAAACTGCCTGATTTTTAATCTGAACCGTGGTCCTTGACCATATCCCCTGATCTCGGGTTCACGAGAACCGAAAAGCTCGTGAGTAAAGCTCTGAGCTGTCAATAACCCCAGGTCAGCTATACTCCCATTGAAGCACCCACCTGTTACGGTTGTCATAAAATATGCAGTAACAAATGATGATGATGATGGAACTGAAAGTAAAAATAAACAAGATTATAATACACGTGTTCACCACTGCGATGACGAGAATTGCGGAAGTAACCATGGAAGTTAACACAGTTTTGTTTATGATGATGATGATGGAAATCGATGACAATGGCTCTAAGGGTGATGATGAAGAATAAAAAGACACTGATGATAACATAAATTATTTCTAAAGACAGGTTTACGCACAAACGTACCGTGTAAATGCAATACTCCTTAATAGAAGGCGTGGCTTCCAGGCCACGAAATGTTGACATTACAGTACTGACCGTCCCCTTTTCAGCCCAGGCGTCGTCTGTTCCCTTGTCCCTCTCATCCGGATTAATTCTGGGGCCGCTATGTGGACAAACCTGATTACACGAAGAAATTGCATGTTGACTCTTAGCGTTGCTGGACTGTTGATTATAGCGAATCAACCAACCAATCAACCAACCAATCAACCAACCAATCAACCAACCAATCAACCAACCAATCAACCAACCAATCAATCAAGTAATACCCTTTAGCTCCCCAAGAAGCATACGCCCTTGTCACGGATTGCCTCCCCTGCTTTGCAGTAGTGGTCCAACAATAGCCAAAACTCAAGAGTATGTAAAATGGGTCGTCAAAGGTGTTTACCCTCGCACAAGATTACTCTTGGCAGAGATGTAGATAGAAGTGTAATGACGCTTCTATCCGAAGGAAGCATTTACAAGATAATTCAGAAGTCAAGAACCATGCGGCATAGCGCTGAGCAATGGTTAACTTATATCTGTCCGTCGCCTCTTGCGAAGGATTTAAGCAATGGTTTTTTTTGTAGCCCGTTCAAGCCCCCAGCTGAGTTAATTCAGCGAGTTTCTCTTATAATGGCATAGCTCTGTTTAGAGGTAAATATATATCTAGATGTATATATATATATATATATATATATATATATATATATATATATTTATATCTATATATATATATATATATATATATATATATATATATATATATATATATATATATATATATATACAGTTGACATTCAAAAATCCGGCCATCGATAATCCGGTTCCTTCAGATTTCCGGCATGGATTTCGGAGCACATTTTAAAATTTACCGCGTTGGCGCGCCACTGTTTTCTGTTAAAACTCTGTAGAACTATTTTATTCAGTTGAACTAAAATTCTGTGGAACTGTTTTATTTAGTTGATGAACATTAAAATTTCATTTGCTTTTCATTTAGTTTTTAATTTTCTTTCTTTAAAAGACTGTACAGTTGCTACCATAAGTGAAATGGGTTCATTTTCGATACAAGACAACAGGAAGCTGAGACGCTTGGGAGTCATGACCCAAGTGGGCCCGCCCCCCTTAGAGTGTAAAGGAGTAATCGGGCCGAAACACTTGTCGGATGGGGGGACTTCTTCTGATGATCAGATTGCTTCCTGTTGTATCGCTCTGTAAAGAGTTTCCTATCATCATAGCATATATAACCATACAAAATCCGGCATTTTCAAAAATCCGGCACTTTTCAGGTCCGGAGGTTGCCGGATTTTTGAATGTCAAATATATATAAATATGGAAAGATTGGTGAAATTTAGATAAAAGTTTTCTTCACGGAGACGTAGTTGAGGATTTATCAAAAGTCCGTTGCTTTCGCCTATTTTACAAGAAACTTAACTCTAGCTGAATCCTGCAGCTGTGGTTCATCAATTCTGTGATGAAGAAAGTCTTCTCCACACTTTCTTCCACTGTCGGCGGTTAGTGTGGATGCTTTTCTCTCACACTAGCGGCGTTAGTGCCACTAATCGTCTGATGGCTTGTAACCACGAAGTTTAGAAAAATAGAAAAACAAATGCCTTATCTAAGTACATTTGTTTGTAGCACTCTAACAGGCTCACGTTCCCTTTGTCCGCCCATCAATGTTAAACTCTCAGAAGAATTTAATTCCCGAGCACGCACAACGTAACTCCGAGAAGATGGTTAAAATTCATCAATATTACTCTGAGGATTGACGGGTACAATGTGTCTGGACATTGAGAGTATGATTTGTGCCTGAACTAACATTAACGAGTTACATACATCTCAAAAATGATATGCTACACTTGAGGCACACATGATGTAATCATCACTCATTACTGCTCCAGTCGGAATCTTGGGGTCACCTCTGCTGTCGGGTTTCCGCACGACTAGTCAGAAACAATCACCAGCTCTTGCAGTAGTGGTTCATGCATATACTGTTTTCATATGTTGAAGTTGCCAGCCTCATATATAACCACTGAGCAAGAAACCTATAAAATTTACATTAGTAAATAAATTGTTTACACTTACCCCAAAATGTTGGGAATACACAATCTCCTTGCACAAAATTAGACTGGACACAACTCTGTATTAGATACTTCGAATCACTTAGGTCTGGAAATTAGAGTTAATTCCTCTGACGGCGGGTGTTCTGCGAAATCCCTGTTGTGGGAAAACTTTTGTTTAATTCTTCTATGACTTGGTCTGGGACCTTGGAGTTAATTCCTCTGACGACGGATGTTCTGCGAAACCACTGGCCTGGGAAAACTTTTGTTTAATTCTTCTTTGACTTGTGATCAAATTCCTAGGTTCCAGTCTTGGTAATTGAAATCCTGGTCCTTTTAGGTTTACAGTCTTGTATTACAATGCGGGTTTACTTGTAAATGCCAAAGTTGCCCAATACTCGATCTGTCCCTGTTAGTAATGGAATTCTAGGACCGATCCTTCTCCTTCAGGCTATTTGGGAGTTGCTCGTATGGTTGCGAAGCTGTCTGTTCTCTGTCTCTGAGTTCGCTAGATTATATCTCTCATTCTCAGTTCAAATCCCAGATTGTGTTTCCGCCGAATGTTCCAATAGAATTCATCGTATAATCCGGCTCTCAAATCAAACCAATCAAATCTCTCTAGCACAGGGTTGGGTTGTTTCATTTAAAATACCCCCTCGTGTGTTTTAAAATATTAATTTTAATATTCCACGCGTAACCTCTGTCTAATCGTTGCGTCAGACTTCCGCCGGCAGCCAGTGCTATCTTCACAAACAAATGTTGTGCACTGATGCTGCCTCGATGCTATCGTCTTCAAATCTTGAGTTTCCAGACAGATTTATCTGTAATCTCGATACATAACGTGAATCGGAAGCAATTACCTCATTATCTCTCGTCTTGTGCATACATAGGGATAGTCGCAGGCCACCTGGGGTCAAATGTTGTACCGTCGCGTTCAAAGGGGTCAGCCGGCTTATGTGATAACGTATAATCGGCTGACCGGTCTAATTACCTGGCGGAACGTGAATAAATCTGAGATGGTAAACAAGATAAAGAAGTCCCATAGCCGATACTTCCGTAGGTGAGTGGAATGTTAGAGACTTCACCCAACTAGACTCAGCATAGAGAGTAAAATAATTAATGAAAGGGCAAAAATTATGCCAAATAAAAAGCGAATTGAATGGGAGAAAGAGAAAAATAAGGAAAGGAAGGGATACTGCCGGAGTAGCTGAAGGTGTGAGAGATCACACAAAATACATGCACAAACCATTCTGTCACAGCCCTCAAGAAACACAAGCTAAGTCCTCCTGTCATGCGCCATCATCTCAAGTTCTATCCAAGTCTTCCTCGTCATTTCCACTTCTGTCTCCAGTTCTCGTCTCGTATATGTGTTTCTCGTTCTATCTCTGCTTCTTTTGTCTTAGGGATGTCGGAACGAGGACTGCCTCGTAATGCTATCAACATGTTTCTTCAATGTGTATCCTATTCATCTCCAGTATTCTCTTCTCATCTCTTGTTTCACTGACACTTGTCTGGTTCTTGTCATCAGTTCCACATTTGTGATATTGCCATTCCACCTCAATCTTCCTATCCTGCACAAGCACCCATTCAAAAAAGTCTGTAGCTTCTCGGCTGTTGTCTCTGCATGCCCCACAACCACTCAGCAGAACAGATCCGACACTTGAGGCAATATTCCGATTCCCTGCCCTGAATCTGGCCTCTCTTGATCTCAACACATTTCATAAAGCGACTAAGGAGGGAGAGGTGCTGGATTGTTTATAGTAGTAGGTCTTCTTTTTTTTTCATGAGGAAAAGTGGCATCAAATGTAATGTATTATTTCAATAGGAAGGTTAATTAATAACGTTAAAAACGTCTTAAAGATACATGGTATAGCGACGGCCGTAAACCTTTGATTATTTCAAACAAAATGCGTTTAGACCCTTGTAGAGTAGGTGGAGTGTGTCTTGTAGAAAGTCTACCTAGAAAAAGTGAAGAGATCTCACAGCACATGCAATGTATTATTAACAGGAAGATTTATTAGCAATGTTAAAGATGCGCTGTACAGCCACACACCAAATTAAAATCATACGAGAGCTGTGTTTCTTCTGTACTTTTGTGTGGCGCGGAGAACTGGAGAGTAACAGAAAAGGAAATGTCCAAATTATCCTCATTCCACATAACCTGCCTAGGAAAATTCTTCGAATTTTTTGGCCGAATACCATCTCCAACCTGGAACTGCTTACATGGTGCAGTGAAAAAGGCATGCACACTATCATTGCAGGCAAACGCTGCAACTGAGTTGGCCATGTCCTCAGAAGGGACCCTGACACCATCACCAGAATTGCTATGCTATGGACCTCAGAAGGGCGGCGAAAGAGAAGCAGACCAAAGACAACCTAGCGGAGAACAATGGAGGCTGAGGTGCAAAGCATGAACCAGAGTTGGGGCACTGTACGAAGGATGGCCAGCGACCGAGCAAAATTGGGGACAGTTTGTTGCTGCCCTACAAGTGCTAAGGATCCAAGAAGAAGAAAAGAAGTTAAAGACCACCTTGAGGTAGACGATGTCGCGCTGGCAATAGCCCACATCGACAAAACCGGACTATTTGAAATACAATGCGTTGTGACCCTAGTAGAGTTGTTGGATTGTCTTTATTAGTTAAGATCTATCTCAAAACAATGAAGATAATTGACAGCGAGTGTGATACTCGTATAATATTTAAATAGGAAGAAAGATTGACAATGCCAAAGAAGTCTTGAAGATTTCAAACAGAATACATTTGAACCCTACCTGAGTTGCTGAATTGTTTACAGCAGTTATAAAGTAACAATGGTCTATCTTAAAACAACTCAAAGAGCTGACAGCAAATTTATGCAATTTTAACAGGAAAATTAACCGACATCATTAAAGTAGTCTTTAACATAAGCAGATGTAAACTGACCATATACCTTGTGGACAAACCTGATTATTTATTGTTTTTTAATGCGTGTTAGCTTTAGTATAATTGTTGGCGTATTTACCGCAACTAAGGTCTATCTCAAAACAGCGAAAAGGGCTGACAGCGAATGTAATGTATAATGTAAAAAAAAGGTTAATTGACAACGTAAAACACATCTTGATGAAAATTCTGGACATAGGCCGCGTGCAGAAGCATGAATATTTCAAAACGAATGCTAAGTTTATGGGTTGTTTATAGAAAGTGATTTATAATTTTAATAGGAAACTGGACTGATCACGTCAAAGAAGTTGCGCGATATGACACCAGGCAAAGTAACGGACACGGCTTCTTCTAGATATGCCTAGTGGCACAAATGAAAAAATAACATTAAAAATTAATGCTAACAAATTGCTTCGACAGGCAGATAGAACATGTAGGACAAACAAAGAACTCAAAGTGTCATAGAGAACTGAAACAGGGAACTGCAAAGAATAATTCAATCTGGTAGTTAGACTGATATCGCCTTAAAAAAAACCTGACCAGTCGTATTCTTATCTCGATTATGACATGGCGATATTGATGAACTTAAGAGTATAGTGTTACAAATGAGCAATGTAGTAACGACACCAAACGTTTCGGGCAAAAACTCTTTGTTAGCCATAATATTATCTTCAGTGTCTACGCCACATCCTTGGTATTTCGTGGAAAGACAAAGTGACAAATGGCGAGGTACTGTCACGTGCCGGTCATCAAAGCATGTATGCACTGCTTAGACAGCGCAGACTACGCTGGTTTGGCCATGTCCTCTGCGTGGAAGGTGATCGCATCTCTTAAGATATCTTCAACAAAGAACGAGCAGATGGCCAAAAAAAATAGCCTAGCGACCGCACTGAGGTTCAAAGATGTGTGCAAGAGAGTCATGAAGGCACTGGACATAAATCCAGCAACATGGGAGGATGAAGCTGCTGATCCCATCAAGTAGCGATGCTCCGTATGGCATCACCTCAGATTGGGCGAAAAGAAGCTCTCACAACATGCAGAAGAGAAAAGAACACGCTAAAAGGAACACCAGAATGAAAAAGGTATCTGAGGGCTACAGCACCTCAGGGACACATTCCCATAGTCAGTTATGACTGAATGGGCTACTATTCTCTATGATAATAATGATGGGAAGTTTTAGATAAAGATTGTTTGCAATATTTAGTGTTAATATATTTATGATATTTACAAATTGTCATTAGGTTTTTTTATCCCGTTATTAGCATTCACGTTGAATTAGTGTTAATATATTTATGATACTTACAATTTGTCATTAGTTTTTTTTTAAATCCCGTTATTACCATTCACGTTGAATTACTCGTTTTGAATAATATAACTGTTGCGTTCCATTCTGTTATCTTAATGATTGAACTTGATGATAGCGGTGGACAAGTAACATCTAGGGTGATAGCAATTCAAACGTCAAATTCTACACTACAACAATAACTTGTGAAGTAAATGCAGCTCACTCCTGTTGACAATTCTATAATTTAATCACATTTCTCACAGCACGTAGCACTACATATAGATAACGTTTCAAGAATACAATATGCAAAGAGGCCGTAATTCAAAGTCCGTTACACTGCAACAGTAATGGTGCATTCAACACCTCTCCGTAAAGTCTGTCAAGTTGAGGTCCGCGACATAATTATATGATTTCTCGATATTCTCAGAATACTCATCTACATTATACGAACCGCCTGGCATCAATAGGTGCAGACACTTTCTTTATACACAAGCATGACGACGGACACAGCGGCCTCAAGAGAACACATATGAAACGCAGCCTGACCGGCTGGAGACACTGCCAAAAGTCAACTGCCGTTGCTCTGCACGCGCGTCAACGTAATTATTTTATTTGACGTCATTTTAATCTAGAGACGTTCTGTTTGAGCACCGCGATGTGTCAAAATCATGAATGCATTGCGGTACGCAAAAAGAGACATAACATTATTAAACACAATATATTGATTCATCTTCCTTTGTTCTCCTTATGGAGTTAGGAGCCACCACTGTCCTTAGAAAGCCTACATCAAAACATTTATGTGGTTCTGTAGTAATGGTTTCTGTAGCAATTTCTTACATGATGAACAAAGCAACTTCACTTTAGTTACCTATTATCACATACGTGACGGAGCAGTACCCAAATTCTTTCTTTGCCTCCCCAGAGATTCCCGGGAGCTACACGGAGCCATGATACATCAACATCATCACTTTCTTTTGCGCTCCATACAGAGCACTGATCCGCCACTGCAGCTGGTCTCTGTGTAATAAGCCTGCGACAAGCAGTCAAGTTCTTATAGTGGTGGTTTATGTGGCAATTTGAATTACATGATGAGGTTTCCAGGCCCATGCATACAGCAACAACAACAACAACAAAAATGGTTTTGTTTTTTGGTCACCTTAACAAGTCCAGGGTACTCTGACATGGGTAAACCATAGGTGGCAAATGAGGTGTTACCTCCCCTTGAGTCAATGAAGCAAGGAAACTGTTTGGATTCATAGACTTTCGTGTATTCTTCCGCAGCCTTCCAGTACAAGACCGCGATTCGTATAGGCTGGAAAAGTCAACAAACAACCATTAGAAATACAAGAAGGAAGAACGCATTCAATGAAAACTGAAAAAAAAAAACGGCTCGTGCGGAAGTAGACCACCGGACGTCATCGCATTCGAATATAAATAATATTCATATACTAACACAGCAGGGAGCTGCGGTAGCACAGTGGTTAGTGCACTGGCTTCCTAGCTCGGTTGGTCATGGTTCAATCCCCAGTTGAGGTGGGATTTTTTAGACTGCAAACAGCTCCGGGATCGACCCAGCCTCATGAATTGGGTACCAGAGCAACTTCTGGGAAGGTTAAGGCGCCGGGGTGATGCTGACTACATCACCCCTAGTGTGCCGATGGTGAAGAAAATATGGGCCTAACACCATATTCCCAATATGCCACCTCAATAGGTGTGTAACGGGATCTTTTACCTTTTACTAACAC
>JAMPIV010002533.1:35000-79262 GCA_024509875.1 Oreohelix idahoensis
GACTCCGACTGGAGCAGTGATGAGTGATGATTACATCACATGTGCCTCAAGTGTAGCATATCATTTTGTGAGATATATGTAACTTGTTAATGTTAGTTCAGGCACAAGTCATCATTCGCGCTGTCTAGACACAATTTCCCAGTTAATCCCCAGAGGAATAGTGGTGATTTCTATTCATCTTTCCTGGGTTACACTGTGTATACTCAAGAATTTAATTCTTCTGAGAGATTAACATTGGTGGGTTGTGGTAAAGTGGGATGATATAAATATTTATAGGGGACTTAGTGTACTGACTGAGATCAGCTGTGAAGGTATCTGTATCTAATAGGTGTAGTGTTTTACAGATAACCTTACTTTGCTACCACATTTAGACCTCAGCCATACTTATTCTGGGCTATTGTGATGACTACGTTGAATGTCTAGGGTTATGATAATGATGAAGTGTATGTTCACAACAACCAACAGACAGATAAACAATTTACTTTAATCCACAATACTTTACAACACTGTGACACTCACATGCATAGAACACTCTATAAGACTATCTTAAATGAGTCACGTGTTAAAGTTTAAAAATATATGTATTAATTCCTTCAAATATTAGATCTCCTGATTCAACTACAAAGTGAACCAGGAATCACAATCAAATGTAATCACAAGTTATATGTACACAATTTATAGATAGAATCTTTGTATTGCCATATATTATTATTGCAATTTGTGTGTAAGTTGTGCTGTAGTACTATGAGGTAATACTGGCTTTTCAAGCTAGGTGGTTGTGTGTCATCATGACTTCAAGTGTTTGTTTCTCGTGGAAATAATATTGGGAAAGTTCACAGTTTCTTTTTATTTGAAACAAATAAATGTCCCTCTAGATTTAAGGTAAAGTCACTGTTAGAGGGGTATACACAAGATTGAGCTGCTCTGGCCACAGAATCTTAACTTCTGTGTGGGCGGCAGGAAACAGTCTCCACTGCTCGCTTGCTTCACCGTGTTCTTGAGAAACAATAATGGTCGCTATCTTGACCAGGGAGTAAGCTACCAGCCTCTGGATTCAGCACAACTCAGACCAGGTGCTGCTTTAATATGTTAGTACCACTGTCCCTGAAACAAGAAGGTTGTACCTCCTACTTCAGAACTAATTTATAATCTATTTCCACACTGAGCACAATACATAACAAACACTGAGTTCAGCGCGGTAGGCCAACTGTTAGCTTCTCATGTAATAATATTCACCAGTATTCCTCTCCCTAATGGTTACTACGCCTCTGCAATTTCAGCTGTAATTCCTTCTATACAATAAGATAGGTGTCACAGTACTATTTGGCAATTCCATGCAGTTATACTTTTCTCCGACAAGTTTTGTTCAGGTTGGAGCAATATCTAGGCTTTGCCTCATGTTTGCTACTGAACCACACACATATACAGACATAAATTATCAATTCACATTCAATTTTCATCAAAAAGATATCAAATATGTCAATCTTACCACAATTCATGGAAATAATAAACAAATACGTTGACTGGCGATGAGTTATGGCACAATTCCGATCTGCCTCTGTCCCAGGCTTTTATTTAGAAAAATATGAGCTGGATCTCAACGCACTTGCTTCTACACAGTTTAATTTCAAAAAAGTGGCACTGAACAGACTGTGGTGAAGTGGGATGTTATAAATATTTATAGGGGACTTAGTGTACTGACTGAGATCAGCTGTGAAGGTATCTATATCTAATAAGAGTAGTGTATTATAGATAACCTTACTTGCTGCCACATATATATATATCTCAGTCAGAATTATTCTGGAATAGTGTGATGACTACGTTGTATGTCTAGGGTATGTGTATGATGAAGTGTAAGTCATAACAACAACAGACAGATAAACAATTTAATTTATTCCACCACACTTGACAACACTGTGACACTCACATACATAAAACACTCTACAAGGATATCTTAAAGGAGTCACTGATAACTTTTCAAATAACAATATGTATTCATTGCTGTCATGAATGAATATGTGTCCTGATTCAAATCAAAGGGAACCAGGAATCACAATCAATTTTAATTACAAGTTATATGTACAGAATTTCTCAATATGAATATTGTAGTGACATATATTATTAAAAGTATCCTATGTGTGTCAGTTGTGTAGTAGTAATATGAGGTAATACTGGTTTTGTTTTGTTCAAGCTCTGTTGGTATTTGTCATCATGACTTCAATAGTTTGTCTTTATGGGAGCTAGTATTGGAGATGTTCTCAGTTCCTGATATTAAAACAATTTACTTCCCCTCTTAAGTTTATGTTACAATGTTATTTTAAGATGGGGGTACATAATTTTGAGCTCAGCTGGCCACATCAGCTTATCTTGCGTGATGGCGGCAGGAAAGGACTCCTCTGCTCGATTTCTCCCCTGTGCTCTGGAGACACCTCACTGATAGCTAAATGGACCAAGGAGTATGCTGTCCGACTCTGGATTCAGCAAAGCTCTGACCAGGTGCTGCTCAATACCATCAAGACCATGGTCCCTGAAAACAAGAAGGATGTACCTTCTACTTCATAACTAATTTATACTCTCTTTTTACACTGAGCACAATACATCACAAACATTGAGTTCAGAGCGTTAGGCCAACTGTCAGCTTCATCTGAAATACTTTATACCAGCATTAACCTCCTTAATGGTTACTACGCCTCTGCAATTCCAGCATTATTTCTTCTAATCAATCATCTAGGTGTCAGTGTACTGTTTGGCCATTCCATGCCGTTTTACTTTCCTCCGACACCTTCTGTTCAGGCTGGAGCATTATAGGCTTTACATCATGTTTGCTACTGAACTACACATATATACAGGCATAAATTAACAATTCACATTCAATTTTCATTAAAAGATAATGAATGTTTCAAGCTTACCACAATTCATGGAAACAAACACAGATACGTTGATTAGCAATGAATTCTGGCACAAATACTGGCACAAATTCCCATCTGCTTATGTTCCAGGCTTTTATTTTAGCAAAAATGTGAGCTGGCTTCAACGCACTGTTGCTTTATCAAGCTTATTTGAACTAGTGGTCTCGAACTAACGCTCCTAAGTGAGTATATCAGCGAGTCTGGCCAATGGAGCCACGTTTCGACAAGGGTTTGAAAAAATTTTAACTTCCTACGTCTCCCCCAACAACCAAAGATAGTATTTATAGTCCGACCAATCGTGTTTAGTCTTATATATCATTCCAGCCAATCAGTTCAAATGTAACTTGTGGCCCATTTCCCGTACAATGGTGGTGTAAAAAAATCTACCACTGAGCGATTCTGATTTTGGGTGTTGTCTGACAGCACCATCATTTTATTTTGGCTATAACTTGTTAATTCCTAGACTATTTGCGTAACGTTTTACATATTCTTTGTCAGCAAACCTTAAGGAACCCAAATATACAAATTTAAAAGAGCTAAGTGGCTGCGTTCAAAATATGCAATTTCTTCGACCTCCTGTTTCGAAGATGTGCTGTCTGGGTACTGTAATGTTTTCAAACGTAAACCCATCTAATGTCATCTTTCCTTATAAGCGTTTTTCAGGATTTAAAAACCTAACTCTGGGAAGGGTAGTGAATTTATCACTGTCCGTCTGAAAAAAAAGTTAGTGCATGTGGCCTTACACGCGTGATAGTAGTAATTGTGTATCGCGCGACGCGTGTTGCATGCGTTCCTGATTTTCAGCCCTCCCTCTCTCTTTCTATCTGAGTCCATCTGTTCGTTCGTTTTGGTAACGCAGTATAATTAATGTTAGGATTAATTTAGGTCATTACGCAGTCTGCCTCTCAATGTTTTTCCAAGAAATACAGCACACGTTTCATTGAAGAAAGCGGGTAATAATATAGTAGGCTTTTACTATCAACGTGAAAGCGTTACAATTTGCAGACGAAGCATAAAACAAAGGGGATTTCGAGTACATTCCTTGTGACAGCACTGTTATTTTACCATTGCTCTTCCTTTCTTTATTATATGTATTTATTAGGCTTTATATTTACTTGATAATTTATATATGTGGATTAGAATATTCCACGACACAGACGCTCCTAATTGACTATATTAAATGGTCTAGCCAATAGGACCATGTTTACAAAAGCTTTTGAAAAAATTTACCCTTCCTACGTTTCCCCTAACAACCAAAAATAGTATCTGCAATCGACTAATCATGTTTAGGCTTACATATTCTTCTAGCCAATAAAATCGGATTTAACTTGTTGGCCTATTTCCCGTAAAATAGTGGTTTCAAAACATGCCACTGAGCAATTATGATTTGGTGCTGTCAGACAACCTCACTATTTTATTTTGGCTATAATTTGTTAATTGCTAAACTATTTGCGTAACACATAACATATTCTTTGTCAGCAAGTCCTAAGGCACCCAAATATATAAGTTTTAAGGGAGCTAAGTGGCTGCGTTCAAAATATGCATTTTCTTCTACCTCCCGTTCACTTCGATACGATGGGGTGTCTTCTGTACTGTCAGGATTTCAGACGAAAAACAGTATAATGTCATGTTTCCTAATGAGCATTAACCATGTTTTTTAAAACCTAACCGTGTATTGGTAGTGTTTTTTATCACTGTCTATTTGAAAAAAAGTTAGTGCTTCATGCCTTTCGCGCGTGATGGCATTAATTTTATATCGCGAGACTGTGGTAGTATTGCATGCGTTCCACCGTACAGCTCTCTCTCTCTCTCTAAGGCCGTCTGTCTTTTCATTACGCAGTGTATAAAATGAAATTAATGGAATATTAACTCTCTTCAGACCTGATATTTTGTATCATTTTCTCATACTCTGACATATCTGACTTCTAATGTTCCTTGATACATTATAATTTGAAGTCTACCCAAGAGTGTTATACATCAAATTGTTTGTAATTGAACAGACTACCATATTTAGATGTAAAATTAATATTTTAAAAATTTATGTTGATGTGAGTTTTTAAAAATTGAAGGAAAGTCAACAGGAAAAATACACAAAAATTATAAACATGATATTTCACAAAGAAGAAAAAAAAAAGTATTATCAGAACAATTAACAACAGTCATATTTTATTGTAGTCTGACCATTTCTGCATTATATGTTACATTTCCAAAACAATTCAACATTAAATAATAAAATTATGCAAATTTTTGAAATGTTACATAACTATGCTTTTGAAAAAAAAAATTTTTTTTTTTAAAATCTTCCACTGAATACATTACAGTTATTTTAGGTAGCTGCAACATCTTAGCTAAAATAATGAAATATGACTTCAGTAGACATATTTCTAGTGTAACATTGTATGATCACTAACACATAAGTAAAATCAGTTATGAGGGTGACATAATAAAGACTCAACACATCTTTTTATATTTCCTACTAAGGCTGACAGACAATTCCTACCTGCATGAAAACATTTAAAAAAAATATCACAAACTTTACATTTAACTTTTTATTTTTCTTTCAATCTTTACAATCTGATATCAAAGCTTACAACTTCTTTTTGTCTCTGTAAACTTGGGGTCCATGGTGTGCCGAGAAAAAACTGGTGGCTTTGAAGCGAGTAGTGCATCATACAAACTTATGTTCCCCAATTCCGGATTAGTTCTTCTGTAAAATCTAGCTGACCTGGTCTTCCACATCTGGGTGTTTTTTTCTGCTAGTCTTGAAATAAAATGTAAGCATCTACCATAGCAATATCCAGAAAATGAAAACAAGAGTTATCTAATATTTATTGGTCTTTCTCCAAACATTGTACTTGTTATGTGGCTGGTCACTCTTGTCCACTACTGTCATAACTAACTACAGTATAAGCTAAACCAAATGGTCCATGTGCAGTGATCCTACCTAAATAAACATCAAAGTATATCCATCATAACCAAAACATCTGCAAGAAGAACAATTTAAAATTAATTTTTACAGATCAACAATAGAATTCAAAGTTACAGTACATAGGAAAACTGACAAACATTACATTTTCCGTTCAAAGGAATACTGTCAATCATAAAGTCATATGATGTGAATAATAATTTTTTAAAGCAGAGACACAGGGCAAATGAGGTCAGAAAAATCAGCTGATTCAGAAGTTACGTCAGATCCACTTTATATTTATTTCCTGGTGCCATGAGTTCTTTGTTAACTGTTTAAAAGGTAAAATATTTGTTTCTTTTCTTCAAAAACAAACAGAAAGCAGCTATACTGATCACAATAGCCCACTAAAACGACTGTTTTACTGCTTTTCAAAATCAGCTGTTATCATTTCGTTAACGAAGTAACATTACCTTTGCATGTACGGCTGGTGATCTGAGTTGTTCTGAGCTGTATTTTCGCCATCCAACTCATCAGATGTTTCCAAGTCCTCTGAATAATCATCAAAACAGGAATCTACATCACTAGATGCATTGTAGTCATTTTCAGACCTCATTTTGTTTACGACCTGTTAAGTCGAGTTGATCGGAAAAAATCCAAAATGGCGGACTGACAAATTCGGTGTTTACGTTTTTCTGCGTGTAATTTCAAAGTCAAAATAAGTGAAAGCTGTATATTTTTTAGCACAAATATAGTTTTTAACATGTATTCTTAATATAAAACATAGATTTGAAGTCAAAATTAAAAAATAAATGTGCTTTTTTTACTTCAAAAGTCATCGTTTCGTTTGGAACGATTTTTTGTATATCCGGTCTGAAGAGTGTTAATCTAGGTCATTACGCAGTGTGTATATCTCAAGGTTTTCTTAGAAATACAGTACACGTTTTATTGTTTTGTTGAAACGCGTGTAGTTGATGCATTAGGCTTTACTGGTAAACTTGAAAGCGCTACGATTATGCAGACGGAGCATAGAAAGGGATTTTCTTGTGTAACTAGCATGACGTCCTATAACACAGGCGTCCGCTATAGTGACGGCACTGTTCTTTACCAGTCTTCTTTCCATTTATTGAATTAATTCGTTAGGCTTCACATTTACTTTTTAATTTATATATGTGGATTTAGAATGTTTCACGACATGTGTCGACAACGAGAAGATGCGCCTGTTAAGCTTCCAAACTCAGTGTACTTTGCAGAGGCATTTTGTTCTTTCTATTTTTTCCAAAAGTTCGTGGAACAAAGCTAGTTCTGAGTGAAAGGCATGGAATCAACACCAACCGCCTAAATCGGACAAGTTGTGTGAAGAAGTGCCCTCATCACCAAGCAGTGACGAAAATCACAGCTGCAGGACTCACCTAAAAGTTAAGTGCTTATAAAAAGGCATCAGCAAAAAGGACATATTTTTTTCTGAACTATATCCTCACCCTAAATCTCTGTGAAAAGAAAATTTGATTCCAATATAAATGTCCCCAGCAGGTTATTTATTTTTAAACTGTTAATACTAATTGATTATTAAATTTATTACTTGTTGATTTAAAACTAAAGAATCATAGTCAATTCAGTTTTCTATATGTATGAAAGCATCCGAAAGAGCCAGAACAATTAATATAAATATATATAGACAAATATTTGCCTCTAAACAGAGCTATACCATTATAAGAGGAATTCGCTGAATTAACTCAGCTGGGTGCTTGAACGGGCTAAAAACCATTGCTTAAATCCTTCACAAAAGGCGACGGACAGATAAAAGTTAACCATTGCTCAGCGCTATGCCGCATGGTTCTTGACTTCTGAATTATCTTGTGAATACTCCCTTCGGATAGAAGCGCCACTGCACTTCTATCTACATCTCTGCGAAGAGTAATCTTGTGCGAAGATAAACACCTTTGACGACTCAGTTAGATACTCTTGAGTTTTGGCCATTGTTGGACCACTGCTGCAAAGCAGGGGAGGCAATCGGTGACAAAGGTCTATACTCCTTTGGGAGTTGAAAGGTGAAAGAAGAAGAAGAGGAGGAGAAGAAAAAAAAGAAGAACACACACAAAAACTGTTGAAACAAAATATGGAGTCCAGTGGACTCTGACTAAGCAGTTGGATGATCTGGATTGTGCTGATGACTTGGCTCTTCTGTCCCATAACCGTAAACAGACGCAGGACAAATTGAAAACACTCGATGAGAGGTCACAGCAATTGGGTCTCAAAATACTCAGGGAAAAGACAAATATTATGAGAATAAATGCAGGTAATGATAACAGGGTTGAACTTGAAGAAACACCACTACAAGATGTAGAATCGTACACATATCTTGGCAGCAATATAGACAAAGTTGGGGGGACAGACAGTGATATCAAAATAAGAATACAAAAAGTAAGAGGAGCTTTCATTGCATTGGGAAATATATGGAGATCAAGAGAAATCGGATCCAACACGAAAATAATAATCTTCAGCTCAAATGTAAAGTCAGTACTATTATATGGCTCTGAAACATGGAGAACAACAAAGACAACAACCAAAAAGCTACAGACTTTCATAAATGGGTGATTGCGTAGAATCTTCTTCTTCTTTGATCCTTAGCCGCCGGCCGTCAAAGCAGTCAGTGGCCATCACGCCTTGTGGGGTCTTGTAGGGTAACAACAAAGTTATTCCACTTTGCTCGGTCGGTGGCCATCCTTCGTACAGTGCCCCAACTCTGGTTCATTCTTTGCATCTCAGCTTCCACAGTCCTCCGCAAAGTTGTTTTTGCTCGACCTCTCTTTCGTTTTCCTTCAGGGGTCCAAAGCATAGCTGTTCTTGTGATGGCATCGGGATCTCTTCTGAGGACATGGCCAACCCAGCTCCAGCGCCTGCCAGCTATGAAGGTGTGCATGTCCTCTTGCTTGCTCCGAGTAAGCAGATCTTGGTTGGTGATGGTATTCGGCCAAAAAATTCGGTGAATTTTTCTTAGCCATGTTGTGTGAAAAGAGGACAATTTCGACATTTCCTTCTCTGTAACTCTCCAGCTTTCCGCACCATAGAGAAGCACAGAAAGCACACAGCTCTGATATAATCTTAATTTTGTGCTTGTGCTGTATTAGAGGACTTCCAGATGTTGTTTAGGCTAAAGAAGACTGTTCTTGCTTTGTTCATTCTGTTGTTGATGTCTTTGCTTGCCCCGCCGTCTGGTGTTACTTTGCATCCTAGGTATGTGAAGGTGTCTGTCTGTACCAGTTGCTGATTCCTTACTGATATGAGCTCAGGGTTGCTCACATTGAGCGTCATGACCTCTGACTTCTTTAAATTGATGTTCAAGCCCACCTGCTGGCTATACTTATTAAGTCTATCCGTTTTTTCCTGGATGTGTTGATGTGAATGTGTTAGTAGTGCATTGTCATCTGCATATTCCAGATCTTCCAATGTAGAAAATGTAGTCCATCTTATTCCTCTTGGACTGCCCTCTGTTGTCTGGCGCATCACCCAGTCTATGACTGTTAAAAATAGAGTGGTTGTTAAGGGGTATCCCTGTCGTACTCCTGTCTTCACCTCAAAGGTTAGGTTGCTCTGCCCAACACTACACATAAAGTTGGCATAGAGGCTTTTTATGATTGACACTATGCAGCTTGGAATTCCATAAGCCCTCAGTATTTTCCATAAACTGTCCCTATGTATGCTGTCAAAAGCCTTTTCAAAATCAACGAAATTAATGTACAGCTGTCTTTGCCATTCTGAGTACTGCTCTATAATGTTCCTGAGAGTAAATATATGATCTACACATCTTCTGTTCTTTCTAAATCCTGCTTGTTCTTTCGTCGGTGTGTGGTCTACTGCTTTTGAAATTCTCTGTATAATTATCCTGCCTAGTATTTTGCTGGGAACTGAGAGAAGAGTGATTCCTCTCCAATTATTGCTGTCTGCAAGATCTCCCTTCTTACGCAATTTGACAATTATTCCTTTGTTCCACTCTGTTGGTGTTGTCCCTGTTTTCCAGACTTGTGCAAATAGTGGTTCTAATAGTTCTGCTTCTAGCTCAGGGTCTTTCTTAAATAGCTCTGCATTTAAGTTATCATGGCCAGGAGCTTTTCCATTCTTTAACCCTTTGATTGCTGTGATGATTTCTTCTTTTCGTGGAATGTCTGTATTAACATCTAGATCGTTTTCAGCCTCAGGAACATTCAATTGTGTCTCTGGTGGTTCCTTATTCAGAGTTTCTCTGAAATGTTCTGCCCATCTTGTTTCCTGTCCCTCTGCTGTCGTGATGAGATTTCGTTGCTTATCTTTTACTAATGTAATATTGTTTGCACCTCGTTTTCCGCTGATGAATTTAGTTGCGTATTGTTTCTTCTCACCCGTGTGTTACAGGGGCCCGAAAGGGGAGCAAAGAATAGTAACACTGTACCCTACCATGTGTCGTAGATTTTCGATAGGAGAATTAAGACTTGGGTTGGTCCCTTCTGAATAGGTTAGAATAGGTGATAGTCACGGTGAGAGTTAGTAAAAGGAAATAGAATTTCCACACGTGAGATGATAGAATGTGATATAGAAGCTGTCTTTGAGAATCGAGATAATCTTCTCTCTCTCACCTATCTTCTACGACCGTTTTTAAAGTGTCAGACAGTCTAAACCACAGATATATATTACATAAATCTCTATCTACTCACGGGCACGCACATATACGTGACGACAGTTAAACACACAGACGTGGGAAATCTATAAGAATGATTATATATATTATTTGAACGAGCTGACCAACGCACTGATTTAGTTCAAGAGAGATTTTTATTATTATCATCAAAAAAATCTTCTCACAACACCAAAAATTACATCAAGGAAAAACATATATACATAGTCATAAATTCAAGAAAATGCTACAAGGATGATAGCCCGAAAAAAATCTTACTCTAGGTTTAGCCCACAGCCCCGTTAAGGGAACAGATGATGGCCCAAAGAGTTATAGATACGTAGGGTTGAGGCTAAGAGGTTTCTTTCTTTCTCGTAAATGTATGAACAGAGTTGAATAATCTGATTTAGCCTAAGAAAAAAAAGAACTCTAGCCTTTGTAACAAATTCTGCAGATTAAAAAAAAAAAAGAATTAAGACAGTAAATGGGTGACAATATACAACGGTAAAATAACACTCTGATCTGCGTACACTCATTCATTCAGCCATGGCCATGGGTACACAGTTATACTCACAACTTTGCTCGCTGCCTCTGGGAACATAATAAATTCTAGGACCTTCACACAGACCCGAAAATGCAGTCCTTGACCAAGAAATCCCCAGTTCCAAAAGACGTACTAAACTCTCAGGGAACGATTCCTTGGGTGTTCTAATTTTTCGAATGTCTGATTAAGTCACATAAAATATTGTCCAGGCACGAAAGTTAGCAGAGCACAATGTCATTAGCTTTGGTTTCTAGAATTTAAGGAATGTCAGATCGGTGTCTACTTTCAGGAAGTTACTATATTTGGTCACCACAGTACTAGTCAAAACTCTGTCGGAATGTTTCTGATCTTTGCTTGCCACAACGGGCTGAATTGTACTGAAGAGTTATTCTGGAAGAATTAATTCTGGCGCGAAAGCCTCTTACTTCATTTAACTGTTACAGTTCAGGTAATGAAAGTGATTTGTTTCTTCCCAAATAATGTTCACGTACTAGAACGCTGGCAAAGTTGGGTACCACCGTTTCACTATATAAAAGAAAGAACACATATCAAATAATTTTACAATATGTACCCACTATAACTTACATTATTAAACCGCAAGTGTACTGCTTGATTTATCATTTAAATTTTCCGGTGAAATAAGTTATAAAATCAATCATCATGAATTCAGGAATATTTGCGTATTCCGTCACTATTCACTGATGTCGCATCTAGCATTTATAAGTTTGATAAAAATATTCTCGACTGAGTATTTAGCAGTTAAATTAACTTCATTATAGCTACATTATTGTTTAGTAAGCTAAGATATAATTTATTATGTATTTCCACTGTAACTCGTCGACTTAGAGAATATAACAAACTATAAATTAAGCACTCTGTTCAAAAGAAACTAGTTAAAAATGAAATAAGCGACTTAACACTTTATCACTTCACAAAATTCTAGAGACTACTATATAATATTCACCTCAAACACAGAAGTACTAAGAACTTTCTACTTCGACCAAACTAAAGGCCATCTCTATTAACAGAGATTATTTAGAAATCGAACGAAGGCTAGTTCTGTCTTACTGCGAAGTTACTGAGTGAAATGAAATAAAGTTTCAAACTAGGGTTAATATCTATGAAACGGACAAAGAATCCCACTGTTTCGAAACCACGAAACAGCGCCCGTCTCTCCCCTTCTCTAACACCCTACGTCAGCTTCCCTCATGTCGTAACAGCCATCAGTGACCGAGAAATGCGCGTGACAGTTGCAAAACTCAGACAACCGTCTACAAAGCATGGGCGATTTTCACGCTTCGCCGGAGCTATGTGACGAAACGCTCGCGGTTACTGAAAAATTGCAGACCCTCTGTCTACCTGCCATGACCGATGGAGTGAATTTTCACACTACCGGCCCAGAACTCAGCCGTAGAAACCACTGTCCCCGGGGAAACTGCAGACAGCTGTCGGCTCTCCGGTCTGACGGGATGCATTATAACACTTCTCGTCTGCCTGACATCTATGTAATAGAATGCTAGTCAGTATGAGAAAGAAATACGATGATGGGAAAGAAATATATTTTTCGCAACGAGTGATGCGAAAAATACAGGACAAACAAGTACGGAAAGATAATAAAATAAAAGGATGCGGGTGAAAGAATAGGAAGAAGATGTAGGCAATTTAATGATCAAAACCCACGTGACAGGACGTCCCCCCTTAAGATATGGAAGCACTCCATGTCTACGTTATGGAATTAAATTTCCTATAACCGTAGCTTCGGGGTGTCTGTCTTCTTCCTTCTCATCTTCCCCCTCCATCTCTGTCCAATTCCTACTCAAGTCTACTCCCCAAAGTTTCCTTCCTCTGGAATGTCTCCCATGCGCGCTTGAAAGAGCGTCGCCGCTTCTGACATTTTTGAACGATTTCCTGTGATAGCGGTGGAATATCCCTGCCACTATCGTCATCTTCGTCAGTTTTGGCGATCGTCAGGAGATGGTCGGAGGTCGGCACTGGTCTTTCCAAGTATCTCTTTAAGAGATTTAAATGGAAAACCTTCTCCATTCCTTGAATAGATATCTGGTAGTTAGCCTTAGAAATCTTTTTCAGGACGGTAAACGGCCCTTGCCATCCGATCTTCAGTTGGTTGTTCTCGGTAGGGAGTAACACCAAAACTTTCTCTCCTGCTTCCAGTTCTCTCTCTTTCGCGACTTTCCTGTATCGGTTAGCGTGCTTGGTGCATGCTCGCTTAAAGTTAGTCGTTGCTAGGTCCCACCCTAGTTTCAACCTTTCCTTTAAAACCGACACATATTTACTTGCTGAGACGACTGTCTCATCCGCCTTCTCGTCTGTCAGAGACTGAAGTAAGGCTTCAAGCGGGCCCTTAATGGGTCTGCCGAATAAGAGTGTAGCTGGCGGAAATCCTGTGGAAGTATGAGGAGATTCTCTGTAGCCAAATAATGCTGCAGGAATACAAAGATCCCAATCTTCAGGTTTCACTTGTGCCAGTTTACTTAGCATCATGTTGAGGTTTCCATTAGCACGTTCCATGAGCCCATTTCCGGCCGGAGTATATGGCTTAGTGTGGATGTGTTGGGCCCTCAAGATCTTAACGATCTCATCCATCAACAGGTTTCGGTATGGAGATCCGTTATCCGTCAACACTTGCTGAGGGAATCCCAACCGAGTGAAAATCTGCACGAGGGCTTCTGCGACATGCTTGGCATCTGCGCATGTTAGCGGGATAGCTTCTGCCCATAAAGTGCATGTATCGACTAAGGTCAGGATAAACCTGTTCCTTCTTTTAGTCCTTTCGAAAGGCCCTAAAATGTCGATCACAACCCGTTCGAATGGTGTTCCCACTATTGGCATTTCACCCATGTGGACTGGGGGTGTACGTTGCTTGGGTGGTACACGTTGGCACTGGGCACAGGATTTGACGTACCTGATAGTATCAGTGTTTACTCCTGGCCACCAATAATGAGTGGTTATACGTTGGTTTGTGGCGTTCTGTCCCATATGTCCGCTGAAGGGAAGAGAGTGCCCCATTTCTAGGATTTGGCTTCTGTACTGTTTCGGTACTAGGAGCTGGTTGTAACCTTGGTCAGGCTTGCCCGTTCTCCGATAAAGTACGCCATCCTCAGAAAAAATGTCCCCGTGCTGTCTGGGTTCCTTAGCCATCGGCAGTTTCCTAAAGCAGGGTGCCAAAGTAGGGTCCTTGTATTGCGCTTCTTTAAGTTCCATAGGTAACAAATTAGGCGCAGGCTCCCGTTCCTTCTTGGTTTGCCCTCTTGTAGTTACTGCTGCCACAATCGGCTCTTCCGGTTTCCCAATACACACGTATCTCCCGCCAAGTATGACTGGGTAGATGGGATCATCCATAACAGCCGCTTTGATCACACCTCTGACAAAATCAGAGTGGATCTCCACCAATGCGATGGGAAGCGCTGTAGGTGCATCACTCTTACGAACTCCACAAAGTTGGACGGTCTCTGCTGTCTCTTGACCGGGTTTGACCAGGTACATAAGAAAGCCCGTGTTCAAATACGCAAATGCCAGTTTCTCTGAGGTTAAACTGATTCGAAGCATGAGAAGGTTGATCTAGATTATTTTTTCGAAAATGCTCCTCTGTCGGTTTCCGCTTTGTGGCCGGTAGTTCAGCCAGCGCGTTATGGTAACGCTCAGACTTCTCTAAGATGTCTTCAAGTTTTTCTGCCCCCTGCTCAGCGAGAAATCTCCGGGTATCCGCAGACAAAGTGTTCTTTATTTGTTCTGTTAGAACAAGTTCCTCAAGACCTTCATAGGTAGAGGGGAGCTGTGAAAGCTCAAGGCACTTTGTTAGATATCCCTTTAGACGAGATGAGAACTGGTGAAAAGTTTCAGAATTCTCTTTCCGGCTGTTGCGAAACAGTTGCAAAAACTTGCGAGCGTTCATTTCAAAACGCTCCAGTAAAGCTTTCTTCAACACATCGTAGTCGTCTTGTTGGCTACATTCCAGCTTAGAATAAACATCATAAGCAGAACCTTTTAGGGCCTGGGAAAGTTTCATATTCCAACGCGACCTCTCTAACCCGTACAGAGTTGCAATTTTCTCAAATTTTTCTAACCATGCGTCAATCTTCTCATTTGGACACGGGAAAGACTCTAGCGGAAAAGACATAGCAGTGAGATGAGTAGATTGAGTATTAGAAGGATCAGTTAAGGAAGAATGAGGAGAAGACTCTCCATTGCTGGAGGTAGAGGCAGCACCACGACTTTGGAATTCAAGAGTTTTAAGAGCCAACTCATGCTGTCTCTCCTTCTCTCTTTCCTCATGCTGTCTCTCCTTCTCTCTTTCCTCATGCTGCATCCTGCGAATTTCCATTTCTTCATCCATCTTTTTCTGCTGTAGTAGCCGGTCTTCCGCTTCTTTCCTCTCCGCTGCTTCTTCTTTCCTCCTTAGTTCTTCTTCTTTCCTCTCCGCTGCTTTTTCCTTCTGCTCCGCATCATATCTCTCAAGTTCGTCCCTGACGAAAGCTTTCGCTTCGTCGCCGTCCAGTCCCTCTTCCATTGCTTCCTGTCTGAGCATTTGTCTCAGTTTCGCCCTTTCTGCCATAATAAGTCAGTGGCTGAGACTTAGACGAGAAAAAGATAAGGATAAGGAATACACTGGTTCCTACCACTTGCGAGAAAAAAATACCAAAAATCAAAAGATGATATATTTAACCCTGGGATACCTCCTCCAAAAATAAAAATCTAACTATCGCTGCTATTAATCGGCAATAAAGCACCTAATGCAAAACACGACTACGCCAACTAAATGGTAGTTAAGATTACTTCTGAAAAATAAGTTGCTACCGTGGAAAACAAAATTATTATTGCAAAATGTATTTTAAGGAAAAAAAAATCCCTTAATTTTAATCCACTATAAGTTTCACCCCTGAAGACAGTTAGGGTAAGGGAGGCAATTAATCTGGACAAAAGTCCGAAACGCACTCCTTAGCTTTTGCTCAAACACCTACTTCTTCAAAACCCAGTGAATGTTATACACTCACCACTTTACCAGCGTTTAGTATTACAAAATCAGTAATTAACATGTATTCCGACAAAATCCACCTGTAAACCAAATGTATAATATTCAAAATGCTGTGGAAAAACTTAGCCTATCAGTTTGTGTGGTCAGCACGCCCGTAAACAGATCGTTAGTCTAGGGGATAAATTATTTTTAAAAGATACAAAACTCACAAGACATCACACTCTTACTCTATATCAGAATAAAGAATCTTAAGTTCAAAATCCAGATAGACGAGTCCACATTTGTCGTACTCGTCTTCCTATTCTAGGTTCAAAAACCGGAAACGAGCAACCATTTGTCGTATCGTCTCAGGATTTTGGGTTCAATTCCCGGTAACGAGCGACCATTTGTCGTATCGCCTAGGATTTTGGGTTCAATTCCCGGTAACGAGCGACCATTTGTCGTAGATTTTCGATAGGAGAATTAAGACTTGGGTTGGTCCCTTCTGAATAGGTTAGAATAGGTGATAGTCACGGTGAGAGTTAGTAAAAGGAAATAGAATTTCCACATGTGAGATGATAGAATGTGATATAGAAGCTGTGCCCCGTTAAGGGAACAGATGATGGCCCAAAGAGTTATAGATACGTAGGGTTGAGGCTAAGAGGTTTCTTTCTTTCTCGTAAATGTATGAACAGAGTTGAATAATCTGATTTAGCCTAAGAAAAAAAAGAACTCTAGCCTTTGTAACAAATTCTGCAGATTAAAAAAAAAAAGAATTAAGACAGTAAATGGGTGACAATATACAACGGTAAAATAACACTCTGATCTGCGTACACTCATTCATTCAGCCATGGCCATGGGTACACAGTTATACTCACAACTTTGCTCGCTGCCTCTGGGAACATAATAAATTCTAGGACCTTCACACAGACCCGAAAATGCAGTCCTTGACCAAGAAATCCCCAGTTCCAAAAGACGTACTAAACTCTCAGGGAACGATTCCTTGGGTGTTCTAATTTTTCGAATGTCTGATTAAGTCACATAAAATATTGTCCAGGCACGAAAGTTAGCAGAGCACAATGTCATTAGCTTTGGTTTCTAGAATTTAAGGAATGTCAGATCGGTGTCTACTTTCAGGAAGTTACTATATTTGGTCACCACAGTACTAGTCAAAACTCTGTCGGAATGTTTCTGATCTTTGCTTGCCACAACGGGCTGAATTGTACTGAAGAGTTATTCTGGAAGAATTAATTCTGGCGCGAAAGCCTCTTACTTCATTTAACTGTTACAGTTCAGGTAATGAAAGTGATTTGTTTCTTCCCAAATAATGTTCACGTACTAGAACGCTGGCAAAGTTGGGTACCACCGTTTCACTATATAAAAGAAAGAACACATATCAAATAATTTTACAATATGTACCCACTATAACTTACATTATTAAACTGCAAGTGTACTGCTTGATTTATCATTTAAATTTTCCGGTGAAATAAGTTATAAAATCAATCATCATGAATTCAGGAATATCTGCGTATTCCGTCACTATTCACTGATGTCGCATCTAGCATTTATAAGTTTGATAAAAATATTCTCGACTGAGTATTTAGCAGTTAAATTAACTTCATTATAGCTACATTATTGTTTAGTAAGCTAAGATATAATTTATTATGTATTTCCACTGTAACTCGTCGACTTAGAGAATATAACAAACTATAAATTAAGCACTCTGTTCAAAAGAAACTAGTTAAAAATGAAATAAGCGACTTAACACTTTATCACTTCACAAAATTCTAGAGACTACTATATAATATTCACCTCAAACACAGAAGTACTAAGAACTTTCTACTTCGACCAAACTAAAGGCCATCTCTATTAACAGAGATTATTTAGAAATCGAACGAAGGCTAGTTCTGTCTTACTGCGAAGGGAAACTGAAAAATTGCAGACAGCTGTCGGCTCTCCGGTCTGACGGGATGCATTATAACGGGACACTTTCTCGTCTGCCTGACATCTATGTAATAGAATGCTAGTCAGTATGAGAAAGAAAAACGATGATGGGAAAGAAATATATTTTTCGCAACGAGTGATGCGAAAAATACAGGAAAAACAAGTACGGAAAGATAATAAAATAAAAGGATGCGGGTGAAAGAATAGGAAGAAGATGTAGGCAATTTAATGATCAAAACCCACGTGACACCATGCATGTCGTAAAAAGCAACTGAGGAGGGTTGGGCATGGGGCTGGATACCCCATCCCGTAAACGACTTTTTACCAAAAAACTTCAACAAACATGGACAAATCAAATACAGAATATAAATCAACGCAGCTGTCCAAGACAGAAGAAGGTCCTCTGGAAAGGAGGCGCACGAAGCAACCCAGAGAAAACCGAAAGGAGTCTGTGTTGCCGACTAACCTTTTTTTCGTCTAGGAAAATCTACAGGATTGGCACCTGGAATGTTCGCACTCTGGAAAGAGAGGCAGAGGTAGACTAAAAAACACATAGAAGAGAGCTGGATACAGAGATGAAAATGATGAGGAAAACATGGAAAGAACTTGAGGGGATGGCACAGGACAGGAAGACTTGGCATGTGTTTGTTGAAGGCCTATGCTCAATGGGGAGCTAAAGAGTATTGATTGATTGATTGATTGATTGATTGATTGATTGATTGCTTCTTCTACGTAACTCCCAGACGTCTACTTGAATATTTTCAAAGAAAGCAGTCGTCAGCTTGAGACTATTTGTGTCTCCACAGAATTTTTCCAGGAATGGTACTGGTGACGCCCATATACGCTTTAATATGTTCCTCAGATAGTTGGCATCTTTGAAGCAGATGTTTAGCAATCATTTTATCGGTGCCAGAGTTACACTCATCGGTATTTCCTGTCTTTAGCTTGTTGAATAGAAGGTATCCTAATCTGTATTGTTTCTACCGCTGGGCTGATAACAAAACTAGATTAACTCTGTTAAATCTATGCATAACAGCTTAGTGAAGGGAAGAGACCATGAAATAATGAAAAATGGCACTGTCCGTGCTGGAAATTGAGCAGTTCGGTTAACAATTCACATTTACAGGATGAATTTCCTAACGACAAACACACACAAAAATGCCCCCCCCCCCCCCCCCCCCCCCCCCCAAAAAAAAAAAAAAAAAAAAAAAAAAAAAAAAAAAAAAAAAATTAAATGAAAATCTTCTGCATATGAAATTGAACTACCTTACGTCCGACCCAACAAAACGAACTGCGAACGAAGAATTAAGTTAACCCAAGACCATCTGACACTGGTTGCGTTCGTGTGTGTTTCAAGTTATAAGTTGTGTAGTGCAGCCGATGGTGAATTTGTAGAGCTTCAAGCAAGCTTTTTTTTTGCTCTGCGTAGTACCCCCGGATCCTCCGATTAGACTAAGAATAAATAGGGGTACTGTTTCTTCAAATATTCCGTAAGAGGCGACTAATATGAGTTTGATTAAGAGGATGGCAACCTCATCATTTCAACAAGTTGCTACAGAAACCACAGCTACAAGAACGCATGAATACTTTTGTGCAAGCTTTCTGCAACAGGACCAACAGCTGTGGAGGCTTCATGCTCCATAAGGAACGAAAAGGAAAACAAGAGAAAGAAGTATGCGTCTATAATTTTGTAAATTCTTTGTGTCTTTTGTTAAAAGTTAGCGAGTGACATTTATGCCGTTTATTCAATCATTTCTCGCTACATCAACATTGTCCGTCTCGCTCCTTATGGAGCACGGGACCTGCCTTGTTACTGGTCCACTTGCAGGAAGTCTGCACCGAGAATTTACATGCTCTTGCAGCGGCGATTGTTGTAGCAATTTCCCTCCCCCCTTCTAGTTCCCCGGGGGTCTCTGATGAGACAAAGAAAGAACTACTGCTCCTTCAGGAGCTTTTCTATTCTTCTTCTTCAGACGTCAACTTTCAGACGTCAACTTTCAGACGTCAACTTGAATACGTTCAAAGAAAGCAATGATCAGCTTGAAGCTGTTGGTATATTCATAGAGCTTTTCTATTCTTCCACTTCTGCGTTTACTTTCAGACGTCAACTTTCAGACGTCAACTTTCAGACGTCAACTTGAATACGTTCACAGAAAGCAATGATCAGCTTGAAGCTGTTGGTATATTCATAGAGCTTTTCTATTCTTCCACTTCTGCGTTTACTTTCAGACGTCAACTTTCAGACGTCAACTTTCAGACGTCAACTTGAATACGTTCACAGAAAGCAATGATCAGCTTGAAGCTGTTGGTATATTCATAGAGCTTTTCTATTCTTCCACTTCTGCGTTTACTTTCAGACGTCAACTTTCAGACGTCAACTTTCAGACGTCAACTTGAATACGTTCACAGAAAGCAATGATCAGCTTGAAGCTGTTGGTATATTCATAGAGCTTTTCTATTCTTCCACTTCTGCGTTTACTTTCAGACGTCAACTTTCAGACGTCAACTTGAATACGTTCAAAGAAAGCAATGATCAGCTTGAAGCTGTTGGTATATTCATACAGCTTTTCTATTCTTCCACTTCTGCGTTTACTTTCAGACGTCAACTTTCAGACGTCAACTTTCAGACGTCAACTTGAATACGTTCAAAGAAAGCAATGATCAGCTTGAAGCTGTTGGTATATTCATAGAGCTTTTCTATTCTTCCACTTCTGCGTTTACTTTCAGACGTCAACTTTCAGACGTCAACTTTCAGACGTCAACTTGAATACGTTCAAAGAAAGCAATGATCAGCTTGAAGCTGTTGGTATATTCATAGAGCTTTTCTATTCTTCCACTTCTGCGTTTACTTTCAGACGTCAACTTTCAGACGTCAACTGTCAGACGTCAACTTGAATACGTTCACAGAAAGCAATGATCAGCTTGAAGCTGTTGGTATATTCATAGAGCTTTTCTATTCTTCCACTTCTGCGTTTACTTTCAGACGTCAACTTTCAGACGTCAACTTGAATACGTTCACAGAAAGCAATTATCAGCTTGAAGCTGTTGGTATATTCATAGAGCTTTTCTATTCTTCCACTTCTGCGTTTACTTTCAGACGTCAACTTTCAGACGTCAACTTGAATACGTTCAAAGAAAGCAATGATCAGCTTGAAGCTGTTGGTATATTCATAGAGCTTTTCTATTCTTCCACTTCTGCATTTACTTTCAGACGTCAACTTTCAGACGTCAACTTTCAGACGTCAACTTGAATACGTTCAAAGAAAGCAATGATCAGCTTGAAGCTGTTGGTATATTCATACAGCTTTTCTATTCTTCCACTTCTGCATTTACTTTCAGACGTCAACTTTCAGACGTCAACTTTCAGACGTCAACTTGAATACGTTCAAAGAAAGCAATGATCAGCTTGAAGCTGTTGGTATATTCATAGAGCTTTTCTATTCTTCCACTTCTGCATTTACATTCAGACGTCAACTTTCAGACGTCAACTTTCAGAAGTCAACTTGAATACGTTCAAAGAAAGCAATGATCAGCTTGAAGCTGTTGGTATATTCATAGAGCTTTTCTATTCTTCCACTTCTGCATTTACTTTCAGACGTCAACTTTCAGACGTCAACTTTCAGACGTCAACTTGAATACGTTCAAAGAAAGCAATGATCAGCTTGAAGCTGTTGGTATATTCATAGAGCTTTTCCAAGAAGGGTACTGGTGACGGCCATGTGAGCTTTCTCTATTCCTCATATGTTGGGCATCTATCGGATGCCACATCCACACTCATCGGCAGTTCTCATTCTTAGCCTGCCGAACATATGGCATGTCCACCTGCGGTTTCAACGTAAAGCTTTCGTATACTCACCTGAAAAGCCCGTAAAGCTTTATCGGCTCTTAAGAGGCCACCATTGGGGTCCCAAATAGCAGCGTCTTTGTCGTCAACAGCCAGCACGGGGAAGCGACGCCGTAACTCTTTGGAAGTTAGACTCTCGTGAGGGACATTATATGCTCTCAGGGAATCCAGTGCTCGTCTCATCCCCGGAGAGCCTTCCTTCCGGAGATCAAGCACTCCGCAGTTGCTGGGGGAGGTAATACCATAAATTAATAATTTAATGCCTACATTTAAAAAAGTCCCTAACCCTTGGTTCCCGATAGAGCAAAAACAACAAGAAGTTACAGACTTTCATAAATGAGTGCTTGCATCGAATAGAAGGATGGAAATACAAGAGCACTTATGTCGAATTAGTGACAAGAACCAGACAGATAACACTGGAACAAGAGATGAGAAGAAGGCGCTGCAATGAATAGAACACACATTGAAGAAACTTACTTACTTACTTATTCGTTCCTCTTCTACCGTGGGGTGTAGAGGTTTGTAAGATAGAGCGTCAGACTATCCTATCGGCTGTCTTCCTCCTGGCTTGGTTCCATTCTAGTCCTTGGTCCTTCAAAGATTGTCTAATGTTGTCCTCCCAGCGGACTTTGGGTCGTCCTGGAGGTCTGGATCCCTGGCTCTTTGTTTCCCATGCTTGTCGTGGTAGCCGATCTTCTCCCATTCTGCAGACATGGCCAAACCATCTCAGTTGGGACTGTTCTACTTGGGTCTGCAGGGGTTGGGTTTTTAGGTCTTGACGTATCGTCTGGTTGCGGACCATGTCTCTTCTTGTTACTTCAACGAACTTCCTCAGATACCTCATTTCTGAGGTTTGGATCTGGCTTTTATGGGTTGTAGTCTTTGCCCATGAATCGCATCCATTAATCAAGACTGGGACATAGGCGGAGCGGTATACAGCCATCTTTGTCTTAGCAACTTCATTTTTGCTGAGGAATCCTCGATTTATGGCTTGAAAAAGTCTCTCAGCTGCTGCTCTTCGGGTAGTCAACTCTTCTTTGATGCCTCCCTTCCGGTCTATGACAACTCCAAGGCATTTAAAGTGGTCGACCTGCTCCAGGACCTGTTCTCCCAGCTAAAAAAGCATATTATTACAAGGTAGTTCTTATTATGGAATCCCTAGGATACGAGAGGAAGAGGGAAACCAAAAGACACACGGAATAGAGACATGGAGACAGAAAAGAAAAGGATCAAAAAGACCTGGAAATACCTTGAGCGGACAAGACAAGACACGACAAGACACGACAAGACACGACAAGACACGACAAGACACGACAAGACAAGACAAGACAAGACAAGACACGACAAGACACGACAAGACAAGACACGACAAGACACGACAAGACACGACAAGACAAGACAAGACAAGACAAGACACGACAAGACACGACAAGACACGACAAGACACGACAAGACACGACAAGACAAGACAAGACACGACAAGACAAGACACGACAAGACAAGACAAGACACGACAAGACACGACAAGACAAGACACGACAAGACAAGACACGACAAGACAAGACAAGACACGGCAAGACATGACACGACAAGACAAGACAAGACAAGACAAGACAAGACTGGTGGACTTGCCATGGTGGACTTGCCAGGGTGGACTTGCCATGGTGGACTTGCCATGGTGGACTTGCCAGGGTGGACTTGCCATGGTGGACTTACCATGGTGGACTTGCCATGGTGGACTTGCCATAGTGGCCATGTTGGACTTGCCATGGTGGACTTGCCAGGGTGGACTTGCAATGGTGGACGTGCCATGGTGGACTTGCCAAGGTGGACTTGTCATGGTGAACTTGCCATGGTGGACTTGCCATGGTGGACTTGCCAGGGTGGACTTGCCATGGTGGACTTGCCATGGTGGACATGGTGGACTTGCCATGGTGGACTTGCCATGGTGGCCATGGTGGTTTTGCCATGGTGGACTTGCCATGGTGGACTTGCCAGGGTGGACTTGCCATGGTGGACTTGCCATGGTGGACTTGCCAGGGTGGACTTGCCAGGGTGGACTTGCCATGGTGGACTTGCCATGGTGGACTTGCAGGGTGGACTTGCAGGGTGGACTTGCCAGGGTGGACGTGCCATGGTGGACTTGCCATGGTGGACTTGCCATGGTGGACTTGCCATAGTGGACTTGCAATGGTGGACTTGCCATGAATTTGTTGAAGGTTTATGCTGCTTGGGGAGATGAAGGGTATTATGTTGTTCCTTATAGACTAAATACTTTTATTTCAATGAGTGTTAGACTCATTTTGTTTGTTTGTTTACTGTTTATCGGTGTGAATGTGTGGATACTAGCAAGTAATCAGCCAAGAAATCTTCTTCTTCCTCGTTCGTCCTGAAAAGGACGTTGCTTGCGTTGTGTCTGTTTCCAGGACCACCACGTGGAGGTGGAGTAGGGTCTTGGTCAGCTCTGGTTCGCTGACCCTGACGCAAGCGTCACGCTATGGGTCGCTGACTGACCTTTCAGCTTCCACTGAGCAAATAAGCCTGTCAACACAGACACTTGCAAATTATACTTAATCATAAATTCACCCATAAAAACTGAACATGTGACAGGATGAAACAAAAAACTCATCTGAATTGATATATGGAGATTTTTATATCTTAGCTATCTTTAAAGATCGCCTCCATCAGTCAGCGTTGTGTTTGTTTCTTGTGAACATAAAATTATTACAAAATATTTGTTTGTTCATTTACAGCAGTAAATTAATGAAATAACAAAGTGTGTTACTGAGTTTGAAGGGTTGCTAATTTTCCAGAAACAAACTTACATAAAGAGATCCGTCCCAGATTCCTTTTCGAGCTGCGCCCATATTGGAAATGCGTCCAGCATCATTCTTACGTAAACTGCGTCCTCGTACACATAGCGAGTGATCCGACTCTGCCCGTGTGAGCTTCCACGAGAATGTGGTAGAGGGAACTATTTGAACATAATCAACAGAAAGTTTTATTAAATGTGAGTCTTGATTTTGTTTGTAGTTTATTTAACCATTCTTCACTCGTACAAGTGATTTGGTTAACGATTTTTTTAAGTTTATTGAACCATTCTTCAGTTGTACAAGTGATCTGGTTAAAGATTTTTGAAGTTTATTGTACTATTCATTAGTAATACAGTTGATTTGGCTAAAGGTTTTTGAAGTTTTTTGGTACCATTCACCAGTCACACAAATGATTTGACCAAAGATTTGTGAAGTTTACTATACGATTCACCAGTCAAACAAATAATTTGGCTAAAGATTTGTGAAGTTTATTGCATCATTTATCAGTCTCACAAAAGACTTGGCTAAAATGTTTGAAGTGTATTGTACCATTCAGCAGTCATACAAGCGATTTGGCTAAATATGTTTAAAGTTTATTGTACCATTCGTCAGTCATACAAGGGATTTAGCTAAATATGTTTGAGGTTTATTGTATCATTCTTCATTCATACAAGTGATTTGGTTGTAGTTGTTTGAAGTTTGTTACCATTCATCAGTCATACAAGTGATTTGGTTAAAGATGTATGAGGTTTATTGTACCATTCATTAGTCATTTAAGCGATTTGGCTTAATTTGTTTGAAGTTTATTGTACCATTCATTAGCCATACAAGCGATTTGGCTTATTATGTTTGTAGTTTATTGTACCATTCATTAGCCATACAAGCGATTTGGCTTATTATGTTTGTAGTTTATTGTACCATATTTCTGTCATACAAACGATTTGGTTAAAGGTTTTTGAAGTTTATTATGCCATTCATCAGCCGTACAACTGATCTGACTAAATATGTTTTGCAGAAAAGATAGAACCAGTACGAACCTTTGAGGCAAACCCCAGTGATTAAGTAAGACAGTAGAAAATGGGTACAGGTATTTCCACAGCAGATACTGCCGTAGGGAGAGGGGTGAATTGTTCGAGACTTCACATATGCTAAATCTGAAGCACTATGAGGTGGGGGATCAGCTCATTTCCTGACTGCCTTTGCCTTCCCTTACTCGTGAGCAGCGTCAGATGCCCATTTTTACAGCTACGTAGACTGGAGAGAAGCATTGGATTGGCTAAGCCGTTAGAGCAATTTCCTCTCGCGACAGTTACCGGGTTCGGCGAATCAAATCCTAGTAATGTTAAGCTCCAGTCTTCCCAGCAGTAAGTGGGAACGTGATTCTGCTCTTGTGTTAAGGAAAGCAAAGGCGGCGTGGAACTGCTAAAGATCTACCATACACATATGTGTGTGTGTGTTCGTGTGTGTGATTTTAAGCGGGTTGAGGGGGTGATGAATATAAAGAAAGTATCGCGTTCCTATCTCATGCAGTTCATGAACGTCTTATAGTTGCCAGCTCGAGAGTTTTCTTTGGGAATGCGGAAAAAGTACCTTTGATCCCGGGTGTGGCGAGAGGTTTTATTTGGCTCTTGGATCAGTATAGTACTGACAATTACATAAATAGAATTTCTGCAGAAAATGGTGAAGTCCCAGTGTCTGAGAGGACTACTGGTATCACAAATTAGTTACGGCTGTGAATGTTCTGATCTCGAAACAATAGTAGAGAGGAGACCGACATAAAGCGCCACCTCCGCTGTGTAACTAACTGTGATATTAAAAAAACAAGGAAACAGATTTTGCTTAACAATGATAAAATTGACAAGGCTTCAAATACAATTTCCTAAGTATTTATTTAGTATATACACTATCTACTCTTGTGCTGAAGGGTGAATGTTGAAATAAATGGGATGTAATGGAATTGTAAGTTTACATGTGATTTACAAATATTTATTTTATATATATATATAAATATTTTACAACAAGTTTTCCAAATATAGGAACAAAAAAATTATATCAGCTGTGCTGTTAATTAAGAATATAACACTTATCAGCTATGCTGTTATTTTTGTCTCTTGCTATGCTACTTCACTTTCTCATCACTGACAGTTTCTATGCTCACAATGCTGACAGAAATGGTACTAATGTGTACTCATCTCTCTTAAGTCTGTTCTTCTTTGTTTGGTTCACACAACAACGGCAGAGTATCGTTCCTTTGGCCCACCCAAGACTGAGGGGGACCAAAGATGTAGAGTCTGGTCAACCTCTATGCTCCTGCGGAGTTCCAGGCAGCGGGATTGACTCGAACATACGATCTCAGTTTTTATGACACGACTGAAACCCTCTAAGATTCAAACAGCCAGTTTTTGACGCGACTTAGCGAAGTAGGATGCAGGTCGATGCCCTCAGGTAAGCTCTAAATCAAGGTGACAGCTTCTTCCTCTTCAGTCGGTCGGTATCTCTGGCGTCGTCTCGGTGATGTGTGATTATGCATAAAATCCGCCCGATTATATAGGTAGGTGAATTCTTAAGCAAGGCTTTCGGTTGGTTCCTGGCGGAGCAAGCTGATTGGTTTCCTCCGGTTTCGTCTTTTGCTCGTACAGCCTAATTTTATTCAGTTTTAATCCGCCATCTTGCGTGAACATGATGGCCGTTAATTTATTCTGTCTCAGAGACTGCTGAACGGTGCTCGTTGATTGGTTGAAGCAAATCTGTATCTCGACATAGTGATTAACAAAGTAGTGGGTTACACTCGTTTCACGACATAGCCCCCTCCTTTCCTAGCTGTGACTTGTCATAGCTGACGTGTAAACCCCTGCTGTGGTTAATCCTTTTGCGTCTGTCCTTCCAGAGTACTAGGGTGTCGACTTAAAAAATCAGCTCCTACATTGTCTCTTCCCGGAATGTAATTCACGGTAAAGGAATAAGGCGCAAGAAGCAGACTCCACCTTAACAATCTCGAATTTAGCTTTTTAGATGCAGCCAAGAATGTTAAAGGTTGGTGATCGCTTTGGACAATGAAGTGTGTCCCATACAGATAAGGTGAAAATTTGTTGATGGACCAAATTAGAGCTAAACATTCTTTCTCTATGGTCGAGTAGTTCAACTCAGCTGCATTCAGCTTCCTACTGGCGTAGGCGACTGGTAAAAGTTCCTCCGGCTGGGCTTTTGATTTCTGCAAGAGAGTTGCACCAATCCCTATACTGCTAGCGTCCGTCCTTAATACAAATTCCTGTGTGATATCGGGTAGTGTAAGGATTGGTTTGCTGGTGAGTTTTGCTTTTAGCTCTGTGTATGCTTTTTCTCAATCAGCATTCCATTGGATTTTATCAGGCTGTCCCTTCTTCGTTAAGTTAGTTAATGGTGCACACAGAGAGTTAAAGTGGGGTATGTACTTCTGATAGAACCCACATAATGACACGAATGATCTCACATCTTTCTTCGTTTGAGGTCTGGGTGCCTTCTTTAACTTCTCAATATTCTTTGGGTCAGGAGACATATGACCTGTAGAAATAGTGTGACCTAAGAATTCCAACTCCTTACAACCGATATAGCACTTGGTTGGACGTGCAGTCAATCCAGTGGCTCTCAATCTGTCAAACAACATGGAGAGCGCTACTATATGCTCTTCAAATGTGTTTGTAGCAACAAGAATGTCATCCATAAAGTTAGTGATATGGGGATTTTGTAGAGGTTCCAACAATTTCTTCATCATTCTTGAAAAGATACTTGGAGCATTTTTCAGCCCAAAGGGTAGTACATTAAACTCGTAGTGTCCGTCTGATGTACTAAATGCCAGCATTTTCCTAATTTCTGGTTTCACTGGTATTTGGTAGTATCCCTTGCTTAGATCTACCTTTGATAAATACCTAGCCTTACTCAGTGTAGAGAACAGCTGGTTGGTGTCAGGTAATGGGTCTACCTGAGATTCTGTGATCGCATTAAGCTTCCGGTAGTCAATACATAACCTGTGTTCACCACTCGGTTTTCTCAATAGCACCACACTTGAGGTATAGGGAGAGTCTGACTTCGAGATAATTTTCTCTTTTAAGAGATAGTCAATCTCATCCTTGAGTGCTTGTGCTTGCTATTGTTTAGTCCATGTCCGCAGCAATGCTTCCAGTGGACTGTGTATGGGGACGGCAATATAACAACGTTGCCGGACCCACACCTATTTCTATTGTAAGGGGCAGTATACCGAAGTGGGGCCTGTCTCCCTCAACTGTTTGGTACAGCCCTGGTTCCTACCTCCTTTGGTTCGGGTTTGTTTCTGCAGCTTTTTTAATACTGGTTGCTGACTAACCAAATTTTCCAAATGATCCAGGCCATGGTGTTCCGACAAATATCTAGTCGGGGTGGGATGTCTCTCGTCCCCTCTCTGTACAATACGGAGAGTTGCCATGGTTACTGGTGTAACAGTAGACTTGTTGTGATTTTGTTCTCTCTTTATCACTGCATCTACCTGTTGTTTTCTCTGGTGTATTTTCGTTGTGGGCCTACGTCCGCAACAATGCTTCCCTAGGTCCTGTAACTGGTCAACGCTTCTGAATGAGGTTACCTGGTTACATTCTGAACAGGATTTCATATACCGACTTATGTCTTCAATTATTCATGGCCAGTAATATCGCAATGCTATATTTTGACCAGTGGCCCCTTTTTCTCTGTGGCCACTGCCTGATGTAGCATGCTCTTGCTCCATAATTTCCTCCCTATAGAATTTTGGCACTACCAGCTGTCCATGCCTTTTAGGTCCTTTTCCAGCTTGTCTGTAGAGTAGGCCATTTTCCATATAGTAGTCTCCTTTCTCTGGAGGGTTATGGGCCTTTGGCAATTTGCCAAAACAAGGCTTCAATGTGCTATCTGCTGTTTGAGCCTTTTTCATCTTTGTACGATGAATGTTTATTGGATCTCCCTCCTCCTTTTTGGTGCTCGACCTGGTATGGTTTGCTGCCATGACAACAGGTTTTATTGGGTCACCGAAAAAGACATATTTACCTCCTATTACCAGCGGGTATATAGGATCATCACTCACTGCTGCTCTTATCACTCCTTCCACATAGCGAGTTCTCACGTTGATCCTTGCTATGGGAAGTGTCATGGTGCCGGTTCCCTGCATTGCCCCTTGTATGTCCACTGTTTCTGTGGTAAGTTGGTCAGGGTGCACTAGGGTTGCACTCACGACTGAGTCGAATTCCAAACCTGAATCATATAAGCACTGAATTTTAGTGCCATTACATGTCACTTCCTCACAGACAGGGGGATGATGGAGGTCATTCTGACTACCTGCCAGTTCCTTCCTTCCCTTTTTCCCTGTTGTGAGACACGCAGCGTAATAAGGAGGGTTGTTCCTTCTGCAGTCTGCAGTATTGTGGTTACTCATTAGACAAGTTTTACACCACTTTCCTTCCTTCCGGTAAGGTGTCTTATCCGATCTTAGAGGGTTTTTGTCCTTTTGTTCAAGTCTTTGTTTGTTCCTTGTGGTATGGTCCTTTTGTTCATATTTGGTATAGTTTTGTGATGATGTGAAGTTTTCATCCTGCTTTTTCCTATTTCCTAATACTTCTGCCTGAGCTGCTTGATATCTCTCAGCAACAGTTACCATGTCTTCCAATCTCTCTGCTCCTTGTTCCATGATAAACTTCCTCATTTCTTGAGGCATGGACTCTTTCACTTGCTCCATCATTATAATTTCTTTCAGATCCTGACACTTTCCTAAACTACTCCATTTTTCCAAATAGGTTTCCAATCTAGCAGAGAATTGGTGATAGTTTTCTCCTGGAAGAAGTTTAGCTGTTCGGAATTTCTTTCTATATGATTCTGAGTTTTTTTTCATATCTCACAAGCAGTGCCTGCTTCAGGATTTCATAATCTTCCTGGTCATCTCTTGAGAGCTTCAAATATACATCGTAGGCAACACCTCTCAATCCCTGAGATAGTTTAAGACTCCACTTTTCTTTCACTAAGCCATAGGTAGTGGCTAGTCTTTCGTATCTATCCAGGTACGACTCAATGGCGTCTTCTTTCTCAACAAATGGGTCCAGATGAAAATTCATGGCCCCACTTGAGGTGCTCTGGCTGGAGCTACTCTCTGAGTGAGGTGAGCTACCACCATTATTGCCAGTATTTGCCTGAATTTCAAGCTCTTTTAATCTCAACTGATGGTCTCTCTCTGCTTGTAATTTCCTTTCCTCAGCTTCAATTTTCTTTGCCTCATTTTCAGCCTCCCATTTCTTGGCTTCAATTTCCAGTCTTTTGTCTTCTCTCTGAGCTTCCAGTCTTTTGTCTTCTCTCTCAGCTTCCAGTCTTTTGGCTTCTGTCTCTAATTGCAACTTTCTTTCTTCCCTATCCATGTGTTTGTCCACTTCTGTTGTGACATACTGAGTAAGAGCATCACCTGTCATGTTTAATTCCTTACCCATCTGCATGATCGCAGTCCTGAACTTCACTAGATCAGCCATGGCGTTACTTAGATAGGGTATGTAAATTTACTATAACCCAATTATTGTAATTAAACTTAATTAATTTAAATGAACAAATAATTTCCGTGCAACCTTGTGAGCATCAACTATTTACTGAGTACTAAATAGTACTCCTCCTAAGAAAACAATTAAAAAATCCTATTATAGAATTTTTTTTCAAAAATTTGTTTCTTATGTTATCTATGGGTGGCACAAGATAGAGTGTAGATGAATGAATAGACTAAGTATGGCTCAAGATATACAGAAATATCCCAGGAACGAGCCCCCAGTGTGGCGAGAGGTTTTATTTGGCTCTTGGATCAGTATAGTACTGACAATTACAGAAATAGAATTTCTGCAGAAAATGGTGAAGTCCCAGTGTCTGAGAGGACTACTGGTATCACAAATTAGTTACGGCTGTGAATGTTCTGATCTCGAAACAATAGTAGAGAGGAGACCGACATAAAGCGCCACCTCCGCTGTGTAACTAACTGTGATATTAAAAAAACAAGGAAACAGATTTTGCTTAACAATGATAAAATTGACAAGACTTCAAATACAATTTCCTAAGTATTTATTTAGTATATACACTATCTACTCTTGTGCTGAAGGGTGAATGTTGAAAAAAATGGGATGTAATGGAATTGTAAGTTTACATGTGATTTACAAATATTTATTTTATATATATATAAATATTTTACAACAAGTTTTCCAATTAAAGGAACAAACAAATTATATCAGCTGTGCTGTTAATTAAGAATATAACACTTATCAGCTATGCTGTTATTTTTGTCTCTTGCTATGCTACTTCACTTTCTCATCACTGACAGTTTCTATGCTCACAATGCTGACAGAAATGGTACTAATGTGTACTCATCTCTCTTAAGTCTGTTCTTCTTTGTTTGGTTCACACAACAACGGCAGAGTATCGTTCCTTTGGCCCACCCAAGACTGAGGGGGACCAAAGATGTAGAGTCTGGTCAACCTCTATGCTCCTGCGGAGTTCCAGGCAGCGGGATTGACTCGAACATACGATCTCAGTTTTTATGACACGACTGAAACCCTCTAAGATTCAAACAGCCAGTTTTTGACGCGACTTAGCGAAGTAGGATGCAGGTCGATGCCCTCAGGTAAGCTCTAAATCAAGGTGACAGCTTCTTCCTCTTCAGTCGGTCGGTATCTCTGGCGTCGTCTCGGTGATGTGTGATTATGCATAAAATCCGCCCGATTATATAGGTAGGTGAATTCTTAAGCAAGGCTTTCGGTTGGTTCCTGGCGGAGCAAGCTGATTGGTTTCATCCGGTTTCGTCTTTTGCTCGTACATCCTAATTTTATTCAGTTTTAATCCGCCATCTTGCGTGAACATGATGGCCGTTAATTTATTCTGTCTCAGAGACTGCTGAACGGTGCTCGTTGATTGGTTGAAGCAAATCTGTATCTCGACATAGTGATTAACAAAGTAGTGGGTTACACTCGTTTCACGACACCGGGGACACCACGATTTTAAATGCCGGCGGGAGACGCCTAGTCCGAAATGTCACTAGTTTCAGAAGTCGTTTTTCCCCCTTCCATTGCGAAAAGATCTACCAAATCATCCACTTGGATCTACCGTTAGATCGGGATCGATTAGTTGCCGACCCTTGCTGCAAGGTCATCAGCTACAACCGGAACCAGATTAAATAGAAAACTGTGAATACTTGAGAAGAGGTCATAGTAGTAACTCCGCCGGAAAATGCATACAGGAAAGATAGAGATCATGAAAATAAATGCGGCAAAAAGACAGATTGACAGCACTTAGAGAAACACATCTGTACGATGTGGATTCATACATATCTTGACAGCAACATAAACAACGTTTGCGGAACAGACAGTGATATCAAAATAAGAATGAAAATTGTAAGACGAGCTTTTATGGTACTAGGAAATAGACGGAAATGAAGAGAAATCAAGTCCAACACAAATGTTAGAATCTTTAACTTTAATGTCAACGCATTTGTAGTGAGTGCGTGGTTCTTGGAATATGGAGACAACAAAACCATGATCATGTATGACAGATTTTCATATACGGCACTTGCGCTCAATTGAAAGAATGAAACAGTGAGACAAGATCACCAATGTGGAACTGACAGAAAGAACCAGATAAGATCCAACGGAAGAAGAAGTGAGAAAAAGAGTCCCAGCGTTAGATAGGACACACAATGGGGAAATTTCAATGGGAAAGCAGATCTGGAACTTAATCAACTGGTAAATGGTCATGTCAGGAATGATGATGTCATTGTGTACATTTATGATTGCCTGTTACATAATGACAATGCAATCGATGAATCAACAAAGCTAAACTACAGGAATTTGGCATCAAACGTGTGACCAGCAGGGATGGGCGTATAAGAGGATGCATCCATCGTATGTACAACCAGTGTGCAACAGGAACAATTAGCATTCATACTCTTTGAGATTTTCTGAGGGAGACTGAGCACCTTTGGGTTTGCTCGGGGTGTAGTGATGTCTCTTCTGATAAATAGTAGCAATCCCAATGAAGAAATCAGCACAGAGTGTCACAGGTGAATCCTTGTTTTTGAACTTCCAGTGTAATAAAAGATAAATAAATGCCGCGGTAGCATAGTGGTTAGTGCACTGGCTTCCTAGCTCAGTGGTCTATGGTTCGATCCCCAGATGAGGTGGGAATTTTAAACGGCCGCAAACGGCTCCTGGGTCGACCCAGCCCTAACTGGGTACCAGAGCAACCCTGGGAAGGTTAAGGCGGCCGGCGTGATGTTGACCACGTCACCCCTAGTGTGCCGATGGTGAAAAAAATATGGGCCTAACACCATATTCCCAATATGCCTCATTGGGCGTGTAACGGGATCCTTTTTTTTTTTTTACATAAACATATGTGAAGGGAGTTAGACAGACATGAAAAGAATAAATAAGACACTGAAAAATGTTAAACGGATGGTACAGGACAGGAAAACTGCGCATATGTTTGTAGAAGATCTATGCTCCATAGGTAGCAGACGGCTAGTGAGCCATTGATCTGTCTAGTGAAGTACATATCGTTTACATTGTTTTCAAGCACTATATGTTTTAGCGTGTACTTCCTTTCCTTTCGTCTGTTGCACCTCTTAAATGTACAGGGTGACTCAAAAGTCTTGATACCTAAACTACGCAATGATAAATATATATATAAAGTTTTGAATTTCGAGTCATGGGCAATGACTACAACCTATAAAATCAGCTCCAAACCTCAGAAATGAGGTATCCGAGGAAGGTGGCTGAAATAACAAAAAGAGACATGGTCCACAACCAGACGATACATCAGGGCGTCAAAACCAAATCATTGCAGACCCAATTAGAACAGTTCCAGTTGCGATGATTTGGCCATGTCTTCAGAATTGAAGAAGATCAGCTATCACGACAAATATGGGGAACCAAGAGACAGGGATCCAGACCTCCAGAACGACCAAGAGTTGGCTGGGAGGATAACATTAGACAATCTCTGAAGGACCAAGGACTAGATTGGAATCAGACCAGGAGGAAAACAGCCGATAGGATAGTTTGGCGCGCTCTCTGGGAAACTTTTGCACATGGGGTAAGAAGAGGCACGATAAAGTAAGTAAGTAAATTTGTTTAAGAATTTTTTTTTTTTTTTCAGGTAGCAGACAGCGTCATGGTTGTGTAGAGACCTTTTACAACTGAGCAAAGAATGAAAAACAGTAACAGTAATAGGTGTAGGGACTTTTAGAAGATCATGTTATTAAGGTTTAAATACCTGAAGGTCTTTTATATTTGGACATGCGCCCTAATATAACCGACTTGGTTGAACGGTACGCGCCTCGCCAACACGAGGCAAAATTTTATTTAAAAAAAAAAAAGAACATCATGTACAGCTCTCGCTTTCATACAAACTTTTACCCTCTGAGGTTTTAAATTCTTCCCTCCCCCCCCCCCTCCCATACCGTCCTCTATGTCAGGTTTTTGGCAAGAGTACCTGCTCTAAAATAAGTACTTTCTTTCCTTCCTTCACAAGGTGATATGCACTTGCCACGCCTTCGATGCCAGCACCAATAACGATGACATCATACACGGCTTTTGTTGACGTCATTATGGAGAACACTGTGTAGGGAAAAACAAGTTTAATAAATAAAACTACCCTTTATAAAGACAGTCGTTTGACATTACACTTAGTTACCTGATTCTTCTTCTTCTTTCCTTGTTCTTCTTTTTCCTCTTCAAGTACAATTCCAACTGGCGTAAGTGATCATGAGTTTCCATAACTTCAATTACTAATTCTATTGATAGCATTACAGGACAGTTCTTGCTCGCTCTGGACTCCCCAGGGTAGAGGGGTATCGACAAATATTCGGATAAGAGAATTAAGGAAATCAGTGAAAGGGATGTCAAATGATGTGGAAAGATTTTAGGCGGATGACACAGGGCATGAGGGACTAGGCGTGAATTAGTTAAACTGAAGGTAATTAAAATGATGATTTATACAATCATGATAAACTGACTGAAGAACATTTAGAAGAGTTGTATGTCTTATATGCAACAAATAAATTGGGTTTATATAGTATAAAGTTTTACCTGCAACAATTAAGTTTGGTTTATAAAGTACAAAGTCTTATAATCAACAAAAAAGTTTGGTTTTTATAGTATAAAGTCTTATATGCAACAAATACATTTGGTGTATATAGTATGAAGTCTTATATGCAACAAATAAGATTAGTTTTTATAGTATAAAGTCTTATAATCAACAAATAAGTTTGGTTCTTATAGTAAAAAGTCTTAAAATCAACGAATACGTTTGGTTTCTATAGTATAAAGTCTTTTATCAACGAACAAGTTTGGTTTTTATAGTATAAAGTCTTATAATCAACAAACAATTTTGGTTTTTATAGTATAAAGTCTTATAATTAACAAATAAGTTCGGTTTTTAAAGTAAAAAGTCTTATAATAAACAAATAAGTTTGGTTTATATAGTAAAAAGTCTTATAATCAACGAATAAATTTGGTTTTTATGGTATAAAGTCTTATAATGAAGAAATAAGTTTGGTTTTTATAGTATAAAGTCTTATAATCAAGAAATAAGTTTGGTTTTTATAGTATTGTCGTACGGTAGGTTAATTGGTTTATTGGGCCCAGTCTAGGTAAAGAGTAAAGGTTGACTGATACACGAGAATGTATAGAAAATAGGTTTCACACGTGGTAGGTTGAGGGAAAGCTATGTCTTTGGAGTGAGTAGGTTTCTCTCATCCAGCATATCCGTACAACTATGCTTTGTTACAAGACAACCTTTGCCTCCTTATCTAAAATAAGAACAGGTTACTCTACACACACACAACAATATGTGTCAACAAGACACACAAACGTGAAAAATCTAAGGATAATTGGGTATGGGTCTGACCAACACACAAAGTTAAGTTTTCTTGTTGTTTATTATCACTAAACACTTTACAACATCAAGTTAACCAAAGGTATTGTCGTACGGAAGGTTAATTGTTTTAATTGGCCCGTCTGAGTATATACAGTGGATGTCGACAGATACGCGAGAAGGTATAGAAATAGATTTTTTCACAGGTGGTAGAATTGAGGAAAAAAGATCTATCTCTGGAGTGATTAGATAATCTCTTCCAGCCTATCCGTACGACTGTACTTTATTGCAAGACAGCTTCTATCTCCCTATCACGAATAGAAAAGTTTCTCTACACACACACACACACACACACACACACACACACACAGCTATGTGACACAAGACACACAAACGTGAAAAACTAAGGATAAATGGGTATGGGTCTGACCAACACACAAAGGTAAGTTTCTTTGTAGTTTATTATCATTTAAACTGGACAACACCAAATATCTAAAGAAAGATCAAATAAAATCAGATTTACATACATATGAAATAACAGAATAGTGTCATGTAGGGTTTATATTCATTTAATTTCCTACATCTTCTTCCTATTCTTTCACCCGATTTCTCTCTTTTATTATCTCTGTATTTCATTTTTCCTGTATATTTTTCATCCATTCGTTTTTTTGCGAATATTATTTTCATATAATTCGCAAACTTTACCTGTTTTCCTTTCTCTAAAACTGAGAATCGCACCTGGGTGGTATTGCGTACATGTCAGTCGCGCTGGTCGGACGATAGGCGTGAATTTACAGCATTCGCTAGACATTCGTCTGAGGGTCTCTGGCCTGGGGCGTGAAAATTCACCCGAGGGACATGGAAAGTAGACAGAGAGTCTGCATTTCAGTAAACGCATGAGGTTTTTCGTCTGGAAAAACCCGGCTTAGCGTGAAAATCCACTCCGCACTGCAGACGGTGGTCTGAGATTTGCAACTCATGCCAGCCCTCGGCCACTGATGGCTGTTACGTCACGCGATAAGCGGACGAAGGTGTTATACGGACAGGGGAGACTATTTCGCTTGGCGAAATAAGATTAGGATCCTGTGTCCGATTTTAAAGATATTGGCCAAGTTTGAAACTTTAATTTCATTCTCGCTCATAGACTCACAGTAGATAGGTTGCTCGTAAACAGAATAGCTGTTAGCGAAGTATCTCAGTTTGTTTCGGCAATTTGTCGAACTTCTAGACTTCCAGAAATATTTTCAGCATTTTTATTCTTAAGTTGTGCGACTACCTGAAATTCTGTGGTTGAGGTAATTAATATGATAGATATATAGATTTTGTGAGTGTTAAAGTGTTTAATCGCTTAATTCATTTTAATCTATTTCTTTAGCGCAGTAGAGAAATAAAGTGGTAGGCTATTATATTTTCTAGGGAAGCATTCAGTGGAAAGCAGAATAAAAATTAAAATTTCTAGCTTATAACGGAAATTGTAGCTATTTATGAATTTAATTTAACCGCTAATACTCAGTCGAGTGTATTTTTCTAAACTAACGTATAAACTCTAGAATCGAGCCTCATGAATGGTGACGGAATACGCACGTGTTCCTAATTCATGAGGATTGCTGATTTTTAAATATAACTTACGTCACGGGAAGTTTAAATGATAAGCAAAGCTCCCTGCTTGCAAGTTTAAATGTAGGTTATAACCAGTACAGATTCTGTTTATTATATTATATGTGTTATTTTTCCTCCACACAGTGAAAGTTTTGGGGTGACCCTAACTTTACCAGCACCTAGTAGTAGTTTCCATACTTGTGAAGAAATAGACAGTCCTTATTTTGAACCACGTGGGTTTCTCAAGTACCACTGGTCTAACAGTGCATATGCAACCCGAGTTAGCCAGAAATACTATATCCCAATAACGGGTTTTTCAAAGACTGTAATGATAAATACTGGACCTTGGAGCCAGATCTTAATTTCTTCTAGAAACTCTACGTAATTTTTCTGCCTGGTGGCGCGAAATACTTCAAGTATTAACTAACATTTCCCGACTATATATATATATATTTTTGTGGACAAATCTGTGGTGTGGCTAAAGTGAATCCTATACTGAGGGAAGGCACCGACCTGACATTCATCATTTCTAGAAACCTACGCTATTGACACTGTGCTCTGCTAACTCCCGCGCCTGGAATAATTGTTAGGTGACTTAATCAGACATTTGAACAAATTTGCACACCCAAGTAGTCGTTCCCGGAGACTCCGAGTTAAATACGTCTTTTGGAACTGGGGACTTCTTGGCAGAAGACTGCATTTTTTGAGTCTGTGTGAAAATCTAAAATCAGTGTGTTCCAAAAGGCAGCGAGCAAAGTCGTGAGTACATGTATGAGAGGCCATGGCGGAATGAATGAGTGTACGCTGGTTTGGGTGATATTTTCACTATTATATCTTTGACACCCTGTTGCTGTCCTAATTTTTTTTCAATCTGCATAATTTGTTGCTAAGGCTAGAGTTCTTGTGTTTTTTGTCTTAGGTTAAATCAGATTTTTTTCAAACTCTGTGCATATAATTACGAGATAAAACAAAGAAAACTCTTAGACTCAAACCCTATGTATCTGTGACTCGGGCGCCATCATCTGTTCTCTTAACGGGGCAGGGCTAAACCTAGAGTTAACACTATAACGGGGCTATCATCCTTGCAACATTTCCTTGAATTTTTATGACTATGTGTATATGTATTTTCCTTGATGTACTTTCTTTGATGTTGTGAGCCGATTTTTCCTGATATTAAAATCGCTCTTGAACTTAATAATCGTGTTTGGTCAGCTCGTTCTAGATAATATATATATCATTGTTATAGTTTTCCCACGTCTGTGTGTTTACCTGTCGTCACGTGTATGTGCGTGCCTGTGAGTGATAGAAATATACGTAATATGTATATTGGTGTAGTCTGTCTGACGCTGTAACAACTGTTGTAGAAGATATGTGAGAGAGAGAAGAATTCTTTTCGCTTTCAGAGACAGCCACTATATCAAAATCTATCATCTCACGTGTGTGGAAATTCTATTACCTTTCACTAACTCTCACTGAGTCTATCACCTATTCAAACCTATTCAGAAGGGACCAAACCTAGTCTTAATTCTCCTATCGAAAATCTACGACAAATAGATGCGCCCTCCCCTATGGAGAAAAGAACCCAAAGTTAATAACTCAAAGGTCGAAGGTTAGCACTATGTTACAGAGTAGACAGTAAAGTAAACAAGTTCCTACTATATGCTACCCAGTAAAGTAAACAAGTTTAAGCAAATCCAATGTTGGTAAATTCCCTGAAACAAAGAAAAATACTCACACACTCTTTCAAACAGTGGCCACTCACTCACTCTTACCTACTCTTGGTGATATCCCTTGGAAATACAATTTATCCCTGAAATATATATATATATATATATATATATATATATATATATATATATAAATATATATATATATACTATATATATATATATATATAATATATATATATAATATATATATAAATATTATATATATATATATATATATATATATAATATATATTAATATATATATATATATATAATATATATATAATATATATATATATATATATATATATATATATATATATATAATATATATATATATATATATATAAATATATATATATATATATATATTATATATATATGTTTCCCATCACGCCTAGTGGCGTCTTTAGGGCAACGGCAAATCAACCCATTTGCTGTTGTTTCCGTAATCGAAGTGACTGGCAAACGGGTGATCAGCCCGTTGTGTCTATGAATCCATGCTGGTCATTAATTTGTACATTTTATTGTTATGAAATTAATTGCATTCTGTGCAGGCAAGGGAGAAAAGCAAAAATACAAAAAAAAAAATGCACGTGCGTTATCCTGCTGGAGAAGCTGCAAGTCTGTATAAATTGTGAAAGCAGGAGCAACCAGTGCATCCAGAACCTCATCTCGATATGTCACAGCATTAACATTTCCACGGAAGACATGAAGAGGCAAGCGATGGTGAAAACTGAATCATCCCCAAATGTGAATACTGCCACCTCCAAATCGGTTGACACAGCAATCTGCAAAGCGCTCTCCACACCGTCGCCAAATCCGCATACGTCCATCAGCAAAGGATATGTTGAATCTGCTCTCGTTTGTGAATAGGACAGCATTCCACTGCAGTCTAGTCCATCTGACATGTTACTCTGCCCATTGCAGGCGCTGCTGACGATGTCTGTGAGTCAAGTTTGGCCCAACATAAGGTCGTCTTGCAGTAAGGCCTGTATCTCTGAGTCGTCGCATGACTGTCATTCAAGAGACTTGCCCATGTCTACCCACTATTGCTCTTGCTGTTTGACTTGCCTGGAGAGTACGATTCCTTAGGTAACTCAGCACAATATGACGATCTTGCGCAGGGGTAGTAACTCGTGGTTGGCCACTCCGAAGTCTATCCCGGGCACTGCCAGTGGTTCCGTAACGTTCATTGAGACGTACAATAGTGCTGTGGTGGCAATTCATCTTTCTGGCAATGGCCCGCGAGCTCATTCCGGTCTCCAACATACCAATGGCTCGTTGGCGGTCGTTTTCAGTTAGTCGTGGCATTTCAAGCACATGTACTGGGTGTTTTGTCTCAACGGCCTTTTTATACCGAGTATACTGCCACAACGTGTACATATTTTCAGGGTCATAACTGTTGGGAATCGTGTTGCACGTGTAACTTTCATCGTTTTCATGTAGTCTAAACACAAACCCGTGGGTTGAATCATGCACTTTCCATTCCAGCAGCCATTCGCTCTCTACCTCTTGGCAAACACGGGGAAAATCCATTCCCACACTTTTTTTTCCCAGCTTCTCGGCATCAGTATATATAAAAGTGGTGCGTTTTTAATGTGCTTCAGTATATATATATATATATATATATATATATATATATATATATATATATATATATATATATATATATATATATATATATATATATATATATAATCCGGTTCACTTCCCAAATTAGCCCCAGTTCATCCTCTAACAAACAAAGACTAGTGAGGTGAACGACGAACATGGTGTTTTTTTCTGGATGAACAAAATGTCACCGCGAATAGTTGATGTAGGAACGTGCTCTTGTGGTTCACAGTTAAAAGAGGAAAATACTTCCAGTATTGGGAAACATCTGGTTGCTAAAAAGATTTTACAAATGATGATGATGATAATCCTATCGGACAACTCTACGTTAAAGCTCCGATTCTGCACTGCGTAAAATCTGGATAAATCCGCTTGAATACGACTGTCAGAAGTCGGGAACAATAATGTTATTTTGTACACCCCAGTGGGCTAGTAAAAAATTGGAAAAATATTTGGATTTTGTAAGTCCAGTTAAACTTATAAGTTAAAATGTTTCTCGTGTATCTTTGGCGAGTACGCGTTTATAAATGAAAAAAATCAGTACCGCTCAAACCAAGTAGAGGAACAAGTAATACAGAAACCAAAAGTGAAAAATTAAAAAAAAACCGCTGGACGCTCTTGTGATCAGGTCTGCGAAGAATATAAGAAACATTCATGGAGAAAAAAATGCTACTATCCTATGAAACTATATACACACACAGACGGGGACAAGACGATCTCTTCTCCACTCCGTCAGTCCTGATTACATTTAAAAGGCACACGGTGTTTTTCTTTACGCCTACATGGTCAGACTTCGCTAGCGCTGAGTTTAGGTCGGATGGAGTTATGCAAACTCTTCCACCCCTGCTCGCGCCGGCAGTCAGCGTACAATGTTAATTATTATTTAATATCCACACGCGCACTTACACTAAAATCGCCCGTCTTTAATAGCTATTAAATTGTCGGCAACCGTCTCTTCTCGTGTGAGAAAGCGTGTGGCGAAAATTAACAGTTTAATTTAACCTCTGGTATGAAATCGCAACGCGTTATTTTATTTCACAAGGTGACTAGCGGGAAAAATCTTAGTGAAGAATAATGGTAAACGCTAACACTTTTAAAACACATTTGCACTATTTCCTACCAGAAAATCAGAATGAAAAAATCCCCACGAATGCTAATAACACATTTTCCACAATAATGGTTCTAGAACTGCGTGCTTAGAGTATTCAAAAATTCTGAGTGACACTGAAGGCAGGTTTAAGAAAACACAGTTTATATATCATTATATTTCTCTGATCTATAGCTGTTGTTAATTTTCGCGCTACTGTGTGTAACGGAGAATCAGAAACAGAGTTACAAGATAAAGGCTTACGGTCGATCTTCCGCCGGGCGTTTTCGACCGGCATAAAAAGACTTATTACGTGTAACGGGTTTCTCAAAGGTTTTGCCCGCAACTCGACATCAAAGCGTACTCGGTGAATTTTGGATTTCCCTTCGTAGACTTAAAAAAGATTCTGTGTTTTCCACGTGCTGTCTGTCAGGTATCGTATGATTGACAGATAAGCTCGCGTGAGAAGCGAGGTAAACAAACCTGATTCGCTACCTGTTATGACGGGCCGGTCACGAAAGTTTGTAAACACTTCGTTTGCTTGTGTTCAAAGAAAAGAGGCAGGGACGAAAAAGTAAGCTTGTGTGAGTAAAGACAGGCAGTAAATGCATGGTTTTAGCTAGCAAATCATAGAGCGCTACGAGGTTACAAAAACTGTCAAATTACTGTAGGTTCTTTTTCCATTATACGTCACAGGTATCAAGAAAATCATTTATATATATAGAGGAAAAAATGAAGAATTGTGCGCCTTCACCGTATAAAGGAAAATAACCCAAAGAAAATATTAACCCAAAGGTTGAAGGTTAGCACTACGATTACAGAATAACAATATCGGTACAATATATGACCAAGTAAAGTAAACAAAATCAAACCACCAAAAATTAATAGATACTTTCCAGCAACAATAAAATCAACACACGCTCTCTCATTCATGTGGCCACCTCTCACACTCTTACCTATTTTGTATTCTTCCCTTGGGTCTGTGGTATCCCTTGGTAAATTTATTCCACGAACATAATCCCTATATGTACTGTTGACTAATGTATCGCCCCAGCTGTCGAAGATACAAATTGGCCCCAGTTCATCCCAACAACAACAAAAAAAAAAACTAATGAGGTGAACGCCGAATAAGTTTACTTCCACGATGAATCCTGATGACGATATAAGTCATAAAGGGGTGTCTTTCTGTTCTAAAAAAACTAGCTCAGGGTGCACAGGGGAATGTAAGTATAGACACAGGAACTACAACTGAATATTTCCTTTGCGACAACTCTTGCAGTGTTGAGGGCCGGCGGGGGAAAACAGTCTTGTTTCCCGCTCGTCTGGAACTTCTATCTGGATATAGGGTTACTACAAATATTGAATAGTGTGAGAATCCTTGGTGTTTACCGTTTTAAGAGAGGGGAACACTTCTAGAAAATTTGGTTGCTACAAATGTTACAAATGATGATGATGGATTTTCTATCGGTCGACTCTTTTCCAGAGGTCCAGTCCTGCACAGTGTATATATTAGTACTCCCCTTGGATTGCAACTGTCAGGTGTTGGGGAAAATAATAATAATGTTTCAGTATACGACCACTGTTGGGAGCCGCGGTAGCATAGTGGTTATTGTACTGGCTTCCTAGCTCAGTGGTCTATGGTTCGATCCCCAGATGAGGTCGGATTTTTTTAGGCCACAAACGGCTCCTGGGTCGACCCAGCCCCAAATGGGTACCAGAGCAACTCAGGGAAGGTTAAGGCGACCGGAGTGATGCTGACCACATCACCCCTAGTGTGCCGATTATCAAGAACCTTATTCCCACCAT